>VWPW01019515.1:0-63996 GCA_013389825.1 Crypturellus undulatus | reverse complement strand
AAAAAAAAAGCCAAAAAAAAAAAAAGGCCAAGAAAAAAAAAAAGGGAGGGGGAAAAAAGGGAGGGGGAAAAAAGGGAGGGGGAAAAAAGGGAGGGGGGAAAAAAGGGGAAAGCTCTTAAGAGCCAAAGAGACAACAGTTTTAGACTTTGTATAATTAACCTGGAGTATTTCACCAGTAAAAAAAATTCTAATTCTGAGAATTGGTAGGATTCCAAGAATGGAATCAATTTATGTGGCTTGTCGAGTCACACAGATTAAAAACATATGCAGTTAGACTCCAGGACACCTGGAAAAGCTGAACTCAAAAAGTTAAAGACACATCTTTATCATAGGTACAGGCCTTATCTTTTGGATTATTTTTGTAGCCCCAAAAGACGGGGGTTTTCAGATAAAAGCCATATAGCATGAAGTCATGAAAGGCAGAGGCTGTGTTAACTTTCATCTGATGATCTGATAAGGAAGTCTCAGAATGCAATGCATGCTCATTTGATCAAATAAATATTTATACAATGATAAATCTCAAATTATTAGGACATCTGGAACTCACTAAAAGGAACAAAGAAGCAGTCACGAGCTCTTGATGCAGAGTTAAATAGGAAGAAAAACTGAACTTCTATATTTTAGTAGATTAAAAAAAAAAATGCCCCAGAACAAACATTATGGTTTTCCAGCTTCAGCTCTATGTATTAAAACACATCTGAGTGTCTTATCTCTACGAGAAGAGCAAGTCCTAATACTTTTTGGAAAGATTTCCTGTAAGACTTCCTCACAACCTTTGGAAGGCTTCCAAAAAACAGAAGAGCATGTGTTTGAGTTACAGAAACATCCAGGGAGACAGGAGGTAGAAAGATGAGTTGGAGGGAGAAACAGTGAATTTTATTTCCACACAAAGATTGTTTTGAAACTTTGTCTTCAGTTACAAGTCTTGACATAATTCCAAGTCTTATTCTATTTTGCCTAGGAAATGATAATTTTCAGACTGTTCCAATTTTGTAGAGAGACTCAGCCAAAAGGAAAGAATATTTTCAGAAATGCTAATTGCCAAGAACATAAAATGACAAGTAATAATCTAGACTCATATAATTATCATTTTTGTAATGAATTTTCAATTCTACAGTTCCTTAATATACCAAATACAAAGTCTCAAACGGGAGCTTTTCTGATGTATAAAAAAAAATAAATATTATTACTGCACTCCATTCTTTCAATATTTACCACTGTGATCCCACATGAAAAACAAAATCATAAGTCAACTTAATCTCTTTGTGATGTGACAGTGTTCCTTTATTTGTATGTAGTTAACGCCTTGATTTAAGAACATCTTTATGGTAAGGTACCTAATCACAATCACCACCATTATTATGGGGCTGTGGTATTTAGGAGGATCTGGAGCTGACTTGTATCATGTGTATCATAAATGATGATTTTATTATTGAGGGAGAGGTCAGCACAGTAACTAGTCCTTAATGCAGCTTATTAAGTTTACGGCATCTTAAGGGAGAACAGATCTCTTTCCCATTTGGTATATAAGCTTTGCAAACAGCAAAAACTATTAGTAAAACCAACTCTAGATTCCACTGAACCCTTGCGTATGAACCTAATCTTTGAAGCAGCAGCATTAGATATCTAATGCTTTTGGACAGGATGGGGTTCTTCTGACAATTAATGATTTCCTTCCTCTAGTGCTGAACTGCTCTCAACTTTCTACAGGGTGACTCTCCAGCTTTAACTTCCCCTTTCAGCTAAGTCTATTTGCTTCACATCAAGAGATGTTGACAGTTTTCAGCTCTGGTTCCAGAAGTCCAGATGGTTCAATGGAAGTGAAGGATAATATCATATGACTTAGAATTTTTTTTTCCTTCCAGTACAAAAAGGAACAGCCAAATGTCAGGTCAGATCTGTAACTCAAACTGAGAGGGAGAATAAACAAGAAGAGTTATGCTCTCACGTTGAAGGGGACAATAAACAGGAAGAGAATAGAACTGTCAGGTGAAGAAATGTAATATTTAGGGCAATCTCAATCTAAAACATGTCTTTAGAATAATAACTTAATCTCATCATTCAAGAGGCTATTTAGAGGGATTTACAGACTCCCTCTAAAATGCTAGAGCTGAGCATTTTCCAACATGTGTACGAACATGGCCTAACATACTATTTTTAAGTATTCAGAGGACAAGATGAGGGGCTTTGGAGTAAAAAAATTAATCTTAACTGACAGAGCTAGCCTAGTGCAAGCAATCAGGCTCTAAGCAGAATGTCTCTCCACAACAGTTAAGCTGCTTTAACTTTTGACAAGCTCTATGCTAATTCACTGCTGGCATCTGCTGGGCAAATCTTACAGAGGCTAGTACCACTACTGGAGCAGCATTTCTCAGTACAGAACTACACTCTCTCACAGCCTTTATTTTTTATCAGAGGGTTTCAGGCCCTCTTGCTTTCACCTCAAAGTGATACTGAAACCTAGCACAGACCATCTAACTGACAGTGGGAAGTGGGACACTTCAAAATGAATGAAATGAATATCATAAGTAAAAACACAGTTCCCATGATGCTTATTCTTTGTATCAAATTTCATAGGAACTACTATATTAAAATACACTTGCATAGACTGGTGTTTGCCGTACAGTTTCGAGACATTACTGCCCAATACCTTGCATGCCTTTACCTTTGTAATAATAAAGTTTAGATTTGCAACTCTAGCCATTCACTTGCAGCTATGTAACCTTTTGGATAATTTGCTGTATCTATATTTTCCTCTTGCTGCTCTCATGATCTGTTTTTGTGGCCTCAAACCCGGACATCTGTGTTAAAATTGGTTCTGATAAGAACCCCAACCCTGACAACCACGTCTTCGTTCCCTGCTTTTGCTCTTTCCTATTCTTTGATTCACCTTAGGGGCAAAACAAGAACTAGTGAGTAACAAAGTAGATAGCAGCCATTTAAACACCCAAAAGCATTGCACAGTGCTACGCGTGCACAAAGCTTACCAGTGAAGATGCATATAATACATACCTTTGACCCATACCTTTGACCCTTCAATTATGCATCAAAATAGCATCATAAACTGAAGCAACTAATGAGAAGTTTCACTCTGGATGAAAACTCCAGAGTTACTATGGGAAAATTATTGGAAGAACACTTACAGCACTGGAGGACCTGACCAGGATTGGTGTCTGGGGTTTCTTTTCCAGTCTGGCAACTGGAGAGTCTTCCTTATTCCTTTTCTTTCTGTATGTATGTATTTATTTTTTCTTTCTTTTCTGTATCTCTCCTCCAAACTAACTTTTGTCATTAAAGTCAATATGCGCCCTCAGTTACAGATCCTGTGGTATCCTTTGTGAAACATGTGTCAGATGAACTGTGGCTCAGATAGAGCTCAATCTATTCAGGTGAAGGGTACCTATGAGTCTTTTTATATGAATTGGGTTAGTTTATGTCTGAGATTGCTTCCTGAACTGTTGTACTATATAAAGTTAGCACTAGTTGTAAATATCTTCTGCACCTCCCAGCTTCTCAGAATTTGAGGTTTTGCTCTGCTCATAGCCTAAACTGTCTTTTGGGAATAGTATCAGAAAACACAGTGAAAGAACATTTTCCATAATAGTACTTGACAATTGCAACCAATTCAAAGCTTGTCCATACTAACAAACAACCACATTCACTCTCCCAAATGACAGAAGTTCTGAGTTCTCTTTTCTTCCCCTGCTGCAATTGGGATCCTACTCACTACATCTTGTCAATCAAAGCTATTGTAAGAAAAAAGTATACAAGACAAAGATCTCTTATTCTCCAATTTCTTCACTACAATTTACTGCCTAGGGACACTGCAATGGAGAAGATGCACATGTTCTGTACAGGTCCAGGCACTCTAGTGTATTAAACCTGCCTGCCCAAAGCAACTCAGTCTCCAGTGAACATCATTGGCTTCACTATCATTGCCAAATAAGGGCTAAGGAGCTTTCCTTGGACCTGAGTCTTCTTCAGGCTTCAGGAGACACTCTTATTGCTTTAAAATATAATTATATTTTGTTCATCTGAGCTGCAAGCCAGCCTATCAGAGAGGTATTTTAATACAACTGAGGGTAAGTGTTTCATGCTGGGCAAAATGGCACATGAGCAGAGAGATGGTTTTGAGGGATAACCAGGAGAGTATTCAAAGATTGTTCAAGGAGCCAAACTGGGTGCAATCCCCATAAACTCTCTCGATGGCCTGTGCTTCCTGCACACTGCAGTTGGTATAAGAGAGCATTATTAATTCCAAGCAAAACAGTGCCATAGAGTGCTGCTAATTAAACGCTGTGGCTAGTAGACTAGCACTGAGCTCACGTCGGCCCAATTTTGCTCCATAATACAGACCTATCCACCATGCATGCATAGGAAGCCTGGCCACCAGAATTGCAATGCCCAGGATTTCAGGACAGTTTAATGCTCTAGAATTTGCCTTACAAAGCAAAGCTTTACACTAGTCACATCCAGTCCGAATGAACAAAATCACTGCTCTAGTCTACCACACTATTTCCTTCTTTATACCTTTTACCTGGACTACCTTAAGTATAAAAACATTTCACTGTTAAGCTAACTTCAACTACATGAAAACATAACTGCTTCTCCTTAGCATCAATCACCATCTCTTAAAATATCACTCATTTCACTGATTTCAGATAAACTTTGAAGCCTGGTTAACAGCTCAGACGGTGCTTCAGGAAAACAGCCCAAGATGCTTCAGTAGCATCTTTTTTTTCCTTTGTGACAACTGCTTTTCTCAGCAGTTAACATCCTAAGGAACTAAAGAGAGAAGAATGATAGAATACCTAAGGTTGGAAGGGACCTCTAGAGGTCATCTAGTCCAACCCCCCCTGCACATGCAGGGCCACCTAGAGCACGTGGCACAGGGCTGCATCCAAGCGGGTCTTGAAGATCTCCAGAGAAGGAGACTCCACAACCTCTCTGGGCAGCCTGTTCCAGGGCTCTGTCACCCTCACCGTCAGGAAATTTTTCCTTAAGTTCCTGGGTAACTTTTGATGCTTCAGTTTGCGGCCATTTCCTCTAGTTCTGTTGGTGGCCACCAGTGAAGAGAGGCCAGCCCCATCCTCCTCACTGCCTCCCTTGAGGTACTTATACACACACTCATCAGGTCCCCTCTCAGCCTTCTCTTCTCCAGGCTGAACAGGCCCAGCTCCCTCAGCCTCTCCTCACAGGGCAGATGTTCCAGGCCCCTGATCATCCTCGTGGCCCTGCGCTGGACTCTCTCCAGCAGCTCCACATCCCTCTTGTACTGGGGGGCCCAGAACTGGACACAGTGCTCCAGATGTGGCCTCACCAGGCAGCCCTGCCTAGATCCTGCCTAGAGGGGCAGGATCCCCTCCCTCGACCTGCTGGAGACGCTCCTCTTAATGCACCCCAGGACCCCATTGGCCTTCTTGGCCACGAGGGCACACTGCTGCCTCATGGTCAACCTGTCGTCCACCATGACGCCCAGGTCCTTCTCTGCAGAGCTGCTCTCCAGCAGGTCGGTCCCCAGCCTGTACTGGTGTCTGGGGTTATTTCTGCCCAGGTGCAGGACCTTGCACTTGGCCTTGTTGAATTTCATGAGGTTTCTCACCATCCAGTTGTCCAGTCTGTCCAGGTCCCTCTGGATGGCAGCGCAGCCCTTTGGGGTGTCAGCTACTCCTCCCAGTTTGGTGTCATTGGAAAACTTGCTGAGGGAGCACTCTGTGCCTTCATCCAGGTCATTGATGAACAAATTGAACAGGACTGCACCGAGGACTGACCCCTGGGGGACTCCGCTCAACACAGGCCTCCAACTAGACTGCGCACCGCTGCTAACAGGAAATAGGATTCTCAATCTCATAGGACTCTGAACTCTTCATTATAAGAGATGAGAACAAGCACACTTCTGCTTGCTTTCAGACAAAAAAGTGCAAAATCCATTTTGACTGCACTTTCCCACAGCTGCAAACAAAACCCACAAAAAGAGAAGAGGAAATAAAGATATTTTTGGAACATGGGAATTTATAACTTCAGAAAAATAGTTCTATCTTAGTTTGTGCATCCATTCCTATTTACATAAATGACTAACACTTCAAAACCTTGCACAACGTGTGACCTTGAAGATAATATTATGGCAATTAACACTGCAAGCAGATTACAATTTAACTCTATATATGAGAATGCTACCATTCTCAAAAACAGGCAAAGAGAATACTGAAAAGTGCCAGTTATTCTGGATCAGCTTCCTTGTACAAAATCCTTCTGGCAATTTCATTTCATTTGTTTATAGACTTTCTTTTTCTGCACCTGTAAGACTGTTTAAATCACTACCAACCTCTATGCTTACAAATCATCTCACCATTATCAAAAATATTTATGTTTCCAGAGTGTACATTTCTGTTTTCCTCGTGTACATTAGAGAAAGACTAGAGAGAATGCACTTAGGTATTCACACATGACTAGACTTTGAAATGAACACCAATACCTCATCTTTTACTTGTAGTCTCCTCTGGGAAAAACGGCACATACCACCATCATACATTTTCATTTTAACACCTTCTCTATGTGACTATCTATATATCTCCATAGACACAGAGTATTTATTTGTGCAAACACATACCTAGGACCTATCTTTATTTCTAGGGCAATAAACAGAGATAAGTATAAGAAGCTAGTAAATCCAAAAATTGTAAATCATTATTTTTCAGTCATGCTCACCTGCACATTCTGGTCTGTGGATGAAGTATACTAAATGCATTTAAAATCTGCTTAATGTATATTTTATTGAATATCCTCTAAAATATTACTGTTCAATGTTCAACATCTGTTGCTAGAAAACTGTAGTGTATGAGGGCATTTTGCTTTTTTTTTAAACTGGTTTATATTGTTGTCATATATTTATAGGAAGCGTTAATACCTCCTCTAGAAAATGAGCCACTTTTATAGTGCTACAGCTTTGAGAAAATATCAGACCTACAAGACTTTAGTTATTAGTTACTAATTATTTTCTTTCCTTCTTTCTGTCAAACGGTTATTTTACTTTTATGCTGTTTTGAAAATATTCAGAATAAATGAACAGGAACATCTAGTCATCCAACAGGCAATACTAGATTAAACACTAGATTAAAATTAGTCTAATATTAAATTTTTTTTTGTATGAATCAAAGAAAAAGTGTAAATTACAGTAATTTACAGTAATTCAGAAAATGCATTTATTTGGATTTACATTTTTTTCCTTTGGATTTAATACATATTATGCATGTCTGATTAAAACTCAGAGTACTGCAATTGGATTTATAAAAGCCTCCTGTAAATTTATAATTCATTGCTAATTTAAGAATTTTAACCAATTTTTTTACTTTCTAGTAATTTTTCACAGCATATCTTATACAGCGAGCTGCACAAGAAGCTCTGTGATTTGCCAGATTCCAGCAGATTCAGTAGCTTTGTTTAGAGGGCAGCTGCCAAAACCTGAGTCACTAAGTCAATCTGCAACATGTCTGCTTGTATAACTTGTATTCATTGGCAGCACTCGGGGTTTGTGTGTCTATTGTTGGATACAGAATTTTAATCACATATCAGAAACCAAAGTGATCAGTTTGTTTAAAAATATTTTAAAAACTGTAGTCATTAAATCAGATGGAGATTTATATCTGGTTTAAATCCTGCAAAACCCTTGTACCTGATAGCTGAAGAAAGGAGAATCACCTGAAGTTGGTATAAAAGCAAAGCTCTTGCCACATATCCCTTTGACCAAAAAGGCACATTTAGAACCCACCAGGATTTGTACCTGCTTTGATATTGGAAGAGTCAACTGAATCAGTTCATCACAAGTATCATAGTAACTCACCTGGAGAAGACACGTACCCTCTCTCTCAGCAAAATACAGGAAGATAGAATGGGTTGAGATCTGTTCATTTATATACTAGATGTATCCCTGGTTAGGGAATTCCCTAACCATCTACTCTATATTCAAACTACGGAGAGAATGGAGGAGAGGACAGTAAAAAGCACATTGCTTGGCTTTGTAAGCTCAAGTCAGATGTGATATACTAAAATAGTTGGTGTCTCCACATTGAGATCTGTTTTACTTTTCCTGCAGATTTCATATCTCTGGGAGTTGTTTCCTAAATAAATGGCTTGAGGACAATGAAAACTGGTAAATGTTTTGATAAAGGATTGGAAAGACCTTCAGCGTTTACTTTGCTTCCCCTGCTGTCTAGAGAATGTTTGGGTTTTTCAGACCTTCAGCTTTTAGTTTTAAAGGCAGATTCAGTTCTGAATTAATAGTTTCTAGTTACCATTATTTTCTTTCTCCTAAACAGAGGCTTAATTAGTGAAACAACTCTTATCAATTTGATGACTCTGGCATCATCTTTAGTTAATAAAATTCAACTTCAGATTTGAAAGTTTGTTGAAGCTTGTTTAGTTGTTCCTATTTATCTTTCTCTGGAAAGGAAAGGAAATGTTTTGGCTATTTTCTTTTCTCATTTTGCTTTTGAGGATGCCAGTCAGGTTGAAATCCAGAATATTAATTACCTTGTATACCATTACTTGATCTAGAGGAAACAGATTTTTCTGGGTTTCCTCTTCTAAATGATGTGGCCTACAGATAATTAGGTTGGGTAGCTGATGAACAGGGCCTCTCTAAGTGCAAACAGTTCTTCCTTTTCTAGTACAGTATTTTTAATTTTGTATTCTAATAGTTGTTCTGATTTTGTGTTCTGACTGAAACAAAATTATTTTTCATATTTGACATTTCCACACCAAGAAATTTGTTTTCTTCCAATTTTCAATGGGGAACTTTGGTTTCTTCCACTTTGAGATAGTCTTATGGTCAAAGACTAGAAGGTGAAGCAAAAAGAGCCCGTGAGGATATAAATCTGGTTTTGGGGTCAAATGACTGCACACAATCCAAACGTTTCCCCTGTATTTAGAATTACATTGGTATTGGCTTAGTTTCAGTTGTTTACTTCTGGAGAAGCATATCCAGAAGTAGAAGTAGGTCCATGTAGAAGTTCCTGAAAAGGAATTTGTCATCTGTGAGCTTCAGGCTGGTTAGAGGCTGAAAGATGAAATGCTACAGTTCAAAGCTCCTATGGGAGAACATGAATCCAGCTCTCCACTGCAGACATTTAGCCAGACATAACACCCCGTGTCTTCGAAAAAGCAGACACATTTCAGGAGGGAAGGCAAATTAAATGGGATTACTTTAGTAAGGCTTCCTTGCATAAAAGGATCTAATTCTTAGCTAGCAAAATCTTCTCCTTCCTCTAATTTCCCTGTAACCGCTTATTTCTACTAAAGCACTGCTGACTGTGGTGGTGTCATTTTCAAGAGGCTTTTAATATTCTTTTTAGTCATTAGAGAAATAAAAAAGAAGTTTTATTTTTTACAGAAGTTAAATTAAAAGTTCCATATGAAAGTTTTACTGAACTTGTCATTGATAAACACAATCCTGAATTTTGCTGACAGTCTATTGCAGACCAGGAATATTAGAAGCACTTCTGCTATTTTTCTAGGCAGGCAGGAAGGTCAGGGCAAAAATGTTGCATCTCAAAGACCATATATTCTGATTGCTCATGCAAATATTTCCAGCGTTATTAACCTCATCTTATATGATCTATTCTCAGAAATCTCATAAATTACTTAGGAGAAACTCCCAGGGACCCTGCATAACTAAATGCTGTGACTCATCTAACGTGTAGGGGGCATAATTCGATTTTTTAGTAGTAACTGGTATTTAAAAATAATTTCTTTTTTTGCCATGAACAATAATCATAAATTTGTGATGTTACATTACTAATAAATGAGACTTCAATATGCAATACATTTAGAAACAAAGACACTGATTAGGAAAGAAAAAAATACCTTTTTTTCCTATTCCTGTTTAAAGGCACCTACATAACATAGTGCACCATATCTTATTTATTTTCTTAGAAAAGTAGCCAAGCAAGTTTTTGAAGGTCCGCATTACTATACATGCCTATTCCTGTTTAAAGGCACCTACATAACATAGTGCACCATATCTTATTTATTTTCTTAGAAAAGTAGCCAAGCAAGTTTTTGAAGGTCCGCATTACTATACATGAAGCACTGGAAAAAAAAAAAAANAAAAAAAAAAAAAAAAAAAAGGCTGAATCATACTGCTCCTGCCACCACATTTGGCAACAGATAGGGACAGGCATGTGAACTCTGTCATAGAAGGTATCATCAGCATTTTGAAGAACGAGACACACTGTGGCTAACTCCACACATTAATTTTTAAGCTTACCCGTAACTTCTTTTACCACACAGGCTAGCAATAGCTAAACTGGAACAAATGTATGAAGCCTTTCATTTTTTGGGTAAGAGAATAACAAAAGTAAATTTAATGAAAAGTTATGGCTTTGGAGGTCATAATTAAGTAGACATCTGGGTGAAACTTAAGGCAAATTAAAAGGGAAAAGGAAGTGACAGCATGAATCTGACCACTACTCACACTGCCCCTATTCCAGGGACTCTGGATGTGTGCAGCACAGCAAGGCAGATGTGCAGCTTCGTGATGTTCAGCAGCACACATTGGACTTTCCAACACAGAAATGCAGTTTTCAGTTTTTAGAACAGCTGGTACCTGCTGCCTTGGCAGACCTATTTCTCTCTTCTCAAGCAATTTGATACAACAATTTATAGTAATATAACTGGTGTTTCTCCAGGTGTGTTCTCCTTCACTTCATTGCAGCTAGTCACGTTATTCATTTCTTCCATGGGTTGTTCCTGTAAACAACCAATAAAGTGGTGCAAGAAACCCGAGACTCTTCAGTCTTTAGTACGTCTCACAGGCAAGTGACATGACTTGCCTCCCAGTCTGAGAAAAGTGAACCACTTCATACCGGGAATGTGTTGCCACCAGCACTGCTAGGGGGTTGTGGAGGCAGGAGTATGACTTGAACACCCACAGCCTGACCACGCAGGGAGATGTTGACAAGCATGGGCTTAGGCTTGCCTCCTCTGCTTTTCTTCCTTACACTTGGCCCGAGGAGGAAAGCCTGCTGGATTAACGCTTAATAATATTTAATTTCCAAACCACAGAGGGTACTTGCCAATGTAGAGCTGCTGTCATTTTTCAGGAAGTAAACTGTACATTTGCAATTTTGGCTGTCTATCAGCTTCGGGTTTCTCTCTGCCTTCAGCTATCCATTATTTTGCTTGTTATAAACAACTTTATTTCACCTCTGTATGCTATACGATTATAGCCAAGGGATGCCATGCATCCTTGGTTTACAGACAGTTTGTGAGCTCTGGCAGCTTATGAAAATACTCCTGAATAAATACAAGTGTTCTCTTTCTTGCTAATCTTGCAACAGTCAGGCCTTTAGGAGACTATGGAAGGTTTATTAAGCAAATAAGTATCTCAGAGATGGAGAAAAAAAAAACTGTAAGCAAAATGTCTTGTGAAACACCTACTTTCTGTGACATTTCCACATGCAAATTATTCTCAGTAGATATTACACAATATCAAATTAATAATCCAAATCTAAGTTAACAACAAAACAAACCTCACACACACACACAAAATGTGCCACAGAAAAAGTACTTCACTCATTTTTAAGTAAAATGGGACTTTCTGCTGCAAGAAAGTTTGTAGATATCATGTTGTGGCATGGTTAGGAACCATCAAAACACTCTGATAAAATGCAAAGTGAACAGGCAGCTAATAGGCAGGGGCAAACTGCCATTTTTTGGTTTTTCTTCCCAACAAACTCTACCAGTTTCCTACAAAAAGGCAGAACAAGAATGTGAAACTCAATTAGTGTTTACAGGACCCTTTCATTCAGGTAATGTTAATCTCATTCTTCCTTCTCCTGGTTTTTGCTAGATCACATCCAAGTTCCTCTCTTATCTAACACTTTGATGGAGCTTCTTACTCCATCCTTCAGCCTACCAAATTGCTGACCTTGATCTCATCTCTCTCCATTTGGCCATTCTGAAGAGGAACCCAAGGAAGAAAATGGTACCCAGTAGCTTCTGGCTACGATTAGCAAATGGATTGATAAATCAAACTAAAGAACAGAGAGAATAACAAAGGTCTAATAAACAAAACTGAAATCACACACACAGAAACACAGCAGAAGGTCCAACTGCACTCTGTTTTCCGTTTTTGACCTCCTCTCAGCTCTTGTTTTGGCACAGCCACTGAATGTTATGTAACTAATTTTTGTTTGCCTTTTTTAAAAAGTTTGCCTTTCAAAACATTCACCAGGAACCTCTTCTTGAGGAACACTCTTTTCGCTGAATATGTGTTGAAATAGGTGAGTTCCCTACAAAAGGCAGCTTATTCTGGGAATTGTAATGAAACTCACAGTTCACAGGCTTGTGGCAAATTCCCCAAAGAAGCATTTGGGGCTGGCTTTTAGAGAGCCCATCTCAACTTCCTAAAGACTAGGAATATTTCAATTTTAAACTTTCTGTGTTATATCTAACCTATCCAACCTCGGCAGCAATCTTGGCTATGTTGTTACCTACCTTACCTCCTCTTAACACTGAAACCCAAATGACACTTAACACAGACCTTGATAGGCATAAAATGCCAGTATATTGTCACTAAAACATTGGAAAACATTCATGATTTTCTTCAGCTTTTTGGTTGAAATAATATCTATGAGCTATGAAAATGTTATAAATGTAAGTTTTAAAACTTTTCCTTTCAACATATCTTCTAACTTCATTTTATAAGAAGTGAAAAATTTCAACTTACACATTTGGTTTCCCTTGAGACAAAAATGTCAGCTTCTGTTTATGGTATGATTGACATAATTTCAAACCACTAATGAAATGAAACATGCATTACCTATGCAGTCTGCTTGTATGCTTTCCTCCAGAGTCCACTGTGTGATTCCCAGAATGGTGATTTCTTCATTACTTTTCCTTACACACACCGCAAACCTACTGGGGATGCAAGAGAAGTTTAAGTAAAATTAAAAAAACTCCAGGAATCCTAGTTCTGTAATCACATTCTGTACTGCTGCCTTACACACTTGACTGCCTTGTGGTAATGAAGCACATTCTTATTTTGTATGCCTGGCTGTCCAATAAACCATGACTACACCACACCAGCGGGGACCTGACCCCAGGAGATATTAAAGACAAAATCCTAGCTTCAAGAAAGCCTGTGAAGTTTAGCCATTTACCTCCATGGAGATAGTATTTTGCATGGCAAAAGTCATACAGTTGCTCGGTAGCTCAGGGGTACAGAAACAGAACTCCGGAGGGCTCTAATCATTTGCCTAGTGCAGTTTTGCATCTGGCAAACCTTTAATCAGAGAAAGAAATTACATAACAAACACCTTTTCTACAAAACAGTAAGAAATAGCCTACAAGATACCATACCACCAATTCCCCGCTCATGCCCAGCCACCACCCATGAGACTTAAGCGTTGCAACTTCAACCCTAAGAACTTTGAACCCCAAGAACTCACATTTTAAAGGAAGAGCTATTGCCATGTGCAACAAACTTTGTTCATTTTGCAGAACATTTATTTCTGTTTTCTCTGGCAGTCCTTTGCATGAATCTAAAATGAAACTCAGTGCTGCACTCGTAGAGTCTAGCACCAACAAGAATGGATAAGGAATTAACTTAAATGCAGAACCAGGAATACAGGGTGAATACTTGCATATTAAACTCAATTCCGTAAAATAGTTAATAAAAAATCAGTGAGCTGCAGGAACAATGCAACCGAGGTAGCTAGATAAACAATAAACTCTATATTTTTGTGGAACATGTAATACCAGTTTGAATTTGCACTAATTGGCTGTGGAATACAAGATGGAAAAACATACGCTTGAGACAAAAAAACAAGCAAACACCACCACAATAGCAAAGTGCTTAGTTGAGCTGTATTATTAAAACAATGAATATAGCTAGACAGAGATTAAAGAACATGTGTAAAATATATAAACGCATGAATAAAGCCTCCTTAGAAAGCAGTGAAATTATCGTCATTGAACTGTAAAAGCAAGTTGAAAGTTACTGATCAGTCACAGGAAATAGCACATGCAGGTTATTTGCTCTGTAGCTAAGTAGATGGTAAAGTTCTGGAAATCAAACTATTTTGATTCATTTCAGCAGAGCTGGTTGTTTCACATGCATAGTGTTTGTAGAGTTTTTTCAACGCTTGTTTGTTTTTAATGAATCGAGTTAGTCTACCAGTTAATTATTGCAATGGATAAAGCTTCTGCACATAGCTGAGTTGTAGTTGACGGAATAGAAGCAGAAGTGAAGAACATTTTTAAGCGATTCTGTGAACAAAGATACCTTTAGAAGTCTAAGAACGTGCACATCCAACCACTGGAGCTAACCATTAAGAATGGAAGTATTACTAAGTGCTTACCTAATTCTGCCTCAGATACTCATGTATTAGGGTGTAATGTCTTTAAAAAGAATCATTAACCATTAGAAGCTACAAATTCACAGACATGTAAACAAAAATCATTCATCCTTTCAACAGTTCTTGCTATGTCAAAACAGGGGAACCTCCATCCTATTGCCCACACACCAAAATGTCCCTTCATTAAGTCCCACACATAACATATGCAGTACCTGCAATCAGCAGACTTTTATTTTGCTCTTTTAATTAAAAAAGAGTTCAAGAAGAAAATTATTTCCTGCATATGTAGCCACAAGTTACAATAGCTCATAATGACATCCCTTATCTGTCTTGATCTTGGCTTCCTATTGTTCACTATTTTTTTGGGGAACACTTTGTACAATAATTACTCTTGTAGAAAAACAACAACATCTAAATTAAATTAAAATAATTAAATAATAAGAAGAATAAATTATCTTGTTTTCCTAAAACACTTCCATATATAAAATGAGTTGAGACAGGAGATTTAATTCACACTACTAGACTCAGATTCAATAAACTAAGCAAGATATTGATACCAGACACTGCAAATCAGGGCAGAGGCTGAACCTCCGTGCTGGCCGTGGTCAGGCAGATGACATCAGGGGGGCTTTTCAGGAGCAGGTTTGACATTTTCTTGTTTTTCTTTTTAGGCAGATAAATGGGGATCCTAAGTATTATGCAAGTCCAAGATGTGAGACAGATCAGTCTTTTCTGCTCCTGCCAATTGGGAATGGTTAAAAAAAAAAAAAAAAAAAAAAAAAAACACCCAAAGGGAATGAGAGTTGTGTGTCTGAAACACATGTGGATGTTTTCTGAAATATTCTTTTGGCACACAGAGACTTTTCGTTTAGCCTTTTGGATCTGTTTTCTCCATTAACCTGAACGCAGTGCAGCTTGAAAGTATTTCCCCCTGTGCTTCATGTAAACACAGCGAACAAGGCACAGCACGCAGGAAGCATCGCGTTTCCATATCCTGCCTCTGACTGCTGTCACCAGCACATTTATCAGGAGGTTTCAGGAGAGGGGAACAAGGCACCCTAGTACCACAGAAAGCCTCCCCCTGCTCCTATCACCCCAAATTCATTCATGTCTAGAAGTTTTCTATCCAAATTAACTGTAACACATACAAACAACCTCACTATGCCTACAAAGATGAGATCATTTTTTAGTCATTTTGCTCTGGTGTTAGATAAACATTCTTGAGATTCCTTCTCTTGCCCAATTCTGCTACCTCTTCTCTTGACCAGCTAAGCACACAAGCGCTTCTAGCTCACGACTGCTGATGGCATCCACCAGAAACAGGAAAATACCACAAACATTGTACACTTTGTTTGTACTCTACAGCTTCCTGTAAGGTCCATTAATGAACGTCAAATTAGCCAGTGAGTTTGGTCATCATCAAAATTCAGAACAAATTATTGCACTACTTTTCTACAAAAATATATTAATCATACAAACTCATTACCGTGGTATTCTCCACTTTATAAGTCATTATCTAGATGTCTTCGTTGAAGCTAGTGCTGCTTCTCCATAAGATACAAGGTTGCCAACATCCTTCTGACCTTCTCAAAATACTTAATTTCTAAGGTATGCTATAAAAATCAGTCAGGAGAGCTGCTACATTTTCTCACAGCTATCTGTAGAGAAAGTAGTGCTTTCTTCAAAGTAACCGAAGAAAAGTGAAAAAGGAGAGGAGTTCTTTCAATGTTTGTGTTGAATATTCTCACATAGGGGAAAAAAAAAAAGCAAAAGCATAAAATTTAAGCAAGCTTTTTAATAATACAACCATCATAAACCTAATTTTCTTTCTATCCCAGGATATGTTATTCTCTGATATAGCGGTCATCAAAATCCCATTTCTTTTGAAAAGTCTTAGAAGATAAGAGTTATAATTAACATGTATTCTTATAGTAAGTGAGAAGGTAAAAATTAGTACAAGAATTTAAATCAAACTTTTTTTCTTTTTTTTTTTTAAGGTGTATTAAATATACTTTAATGTCATATCATAATTCTTCTTCTTGCAGGGTATCACCACCTGAAATTAAATTTTTAATCTTTGGCATTCACTTTACATCATTCAATAAGCCAAGAAAGACTTGCTGAAGCAGGTCATCCAGCACAGCTCAACAGATGTGGTTCCTGGTTTGTTGGCTTGGTCTACTTTGTTTTATAACAATTCACCCTACTGGATTTCCACTACCTCTGTACATCTCTTGATAATTTCATTCTTATACATGAAAGCCTCATAAGGAGCTTTTTCACATATTTGACTCTTAAATCTATTTGACAGATTTTATTCTCTTGCATTGGCTTCTTCCGCAGAGGCTTACACTAAATGATTCCTTTTATTTTTTGTATCTCTATATGCAAAAAGAGTTGACACCTATGACAACTTGGTTTCTGTTTTTTTTTTCTGTTTTCTTCCCCACCCCTCACCCTCCCTTCCCTGCCTGGAAGGATGAATGTCTGTTCTATGACAGAGATGCTAGCTGAATATGAAAGAAGAGGAACAGCAGAGAGGTCCCAAAGAACTCTTGAAATGAAGGAAAATATCTTGCAGTTAGTGTGAGATATAAGTGGGGGCCAACACAGAGATGCAGCCTTCCAAAATAACTTACACTGCCAACTATTCTGTTTAACAAATAATTAGTAACTGACTAATTTACTTCAATTTTACAAGCTAAAAACAATACGGACATTTATTACACAACAGAGGCAAAGAAAATTATGTTTACATTCTTCTCATGTAACAGTGTCTCTTCATCACTAACAGTATTATGTACATTGTACATGCAGAGTTAGATCGATAAAAATAACAGATCATATGAAAAGAATTTGAAAGCTGCTCCATTTTTGAGATGCTTGATACCTCCATTATTTTCTCCATAAATATTTTGATTAATTGAGGAACCCCACAAAGGAGAGCCTTACTATGAATCACCTCCAGTCTGGCCAGCTTTCATCTGACCACAGGAATGTTCCCACTCCAAAACGTACATTTAATTGGAAGGAATTCATCAACTGTTTAGAAAGGAGAAAAACACAATAACATCCATCTGTCTGAGAGCTCGGTACTTTTTAGGATACTTGGCTCAGTAATAAAGTGTCTTATAATTTTCTGGATACTTTCTCCTCCTTGCTAAGGGCCTAAAAATCCTCAGCATAAAGGCAAATGGATTCTCTTATCTTTTCTGTTCGTTCCCTTTCCATCTCACTCCACGTGCCATCTATGAAGTTTGTGCCATCTAAACATGTTGCTAACTATTGTCTAAAACACGTTTATCCCAGAAATCTAAAACTGTCACGACTTACTCCATTAAATTATTCAAGCAATAAACACCCCCCAAGAAGGCAGGAAGGACGCAAGTTTCTACCACTGTATCAAAGAAGCATCTCACAACACTTATCATTCCCAGAACATGGATGGGTTAAACCTTAATGTATTTTGATGGAATCCTGATCGAGTCATCCCACAATAAAAAGGAACACTGCATTGCAACACAAAGTCTCCGAACAGCCTGTACAATACTCAGTGGGTACCGCGTCAGTGCTAATTACAGTTGATACAACTGTTGTAAGAGAGTATGGAGAAAGATGATGTCTCAACTTGGGAAAACTTGTATAATTTTCTTGAGTAATATTAGGTTTTATAAAGCAGTTGATTTATATAATGTTTACCACCTCTACCTGGGAATGAAACAAATCTTAAATATGTGACTACTACACTCAAATATGAAAGGCATTTCATCTCCTTGAACACCATAGAAATAGCACATAACAAATATATATTGTGAGAAAGAAGACGTTTTTACAAAGTAATTTAGTGCGCAAATTAGGAAGACCTCTGGTGCCTATGGTAAATAGATATTCACCAAGATTACAAATATTATTGGTTTAATCTCACTGCTATCCCTACCATCTGCCACTTTCCTTTCTGAAGAGTTGCTGGATAGGGCATACTTGAAATAAACTGAGGGAGTTCAGATATTCTAAAAGGGGAAAAGACTGGGAAAAAAAAACCCTATAAAAGAAAGTGTGGAGTTAGTCCTTCAGAAGTCAGTACCTACCCAGTATTTTCAACTTAAAGTAAAATACAATCAAATTCTAAGGGGAAGGGAGAATTTTGGAGGGAAGCAGTTTAGAAAGCATTTAACATTATGCGTATCAAATTTGAGATATTTTACCTACTAGTAAAAATTAATAACTAAGTTAAAAATAATCATCAGCAGGTGTCAGGAGACACCAGGAAAAGCAACAAAGCTAAGGAAAGAGAAGGCTACCTTCCACTTTGAGCAATGTGTAGGGAGATCCCTGAGGGCACCAAGCTCTGTCACGCTGGATACCAAGTGGAAGTCAGTGTTGGTTCCCTCATGATATGCAACACGCCTCCCATGGATAACCTGCTGGGTCCTCCTAGGAGCTCCACCACAACTCTCAGTATTCTGTCACAATTCTGCAGCTTAACCCAAGCTCTTCTCTTTATCGCAATACTCCTGAGCCTGGCTCTGACCTCCCTCCTCTATTTCATCAGCTAAAAATCATAAGCATGTCTGCTGATGCGAGTAGAAAGCAGAAAGATCTCTCACAAAAGGACAAACTGACAGGAAGTCTAAGGCGGAGCAAAGTATGTGCCACATTGTCCTTTACCAGACAGAAGTGAATTGTCCACGGCAGAGACACGAGGTCCCAGCTAAACGACCTACCAGCCGCACAGAACCTGATGCAGGATGGAGAAGCAAGCGCATGGAGGTAAATTTGATCTGCAACCCAGTGAATCTACTTTAGCATGGCTTTCCTGGTGTCCGAGTCATTTGCCACTTTAAATACAATAAATAAAAACTTTTCTGTTGCTGAGAAAAATTTACTTAATACACTGGAACTCAAGGAAATTCCCAGCAAATATCAGGGAAATATCAGCAAAAAAAGCCCTAAAATAGTATCACTAAGGTCTGAGGAAAAAAAAAAATAGTTGCTGCCAAGGCAAAAACTGTAATATTTGTTGCTGTAGCTTAACCGCAGAGAGCGCTGACATCCATAGCAAGAGGAACTCGTCAAGCATCTGCTGAAGCCAAAGCCTTCTGACCTGCTACTGGCATAACGCTCTCGCAGCAACTCTTGCTGCCTCTCCAATACCTAGAGCAAGTGCCGTGCACTGCAAACAAAACTGAAAATGTCTATTCATGTTTATTAGCAGCTTCTCTTCATTTGTAAGGATGAATCATCTCTTGGCTCCCCGAAACTCTGCGTAAATCTTAGCCACTCCTGTGCTGACTAATACTCACTACTATTACTATGGGACTCCAGTGAGATACTCTAGTCCATATATCCTGTGCCTTAATAAACTCATATCTGATTCACTCCAATTAGCTTATTTGCCAGCAGGCACAGTATTATCCCAGAACACGGATGGCAATAGAAATATAACATCATAAATCTGAATATTTTTGCCAGAATATTAGGAATTGGATAAAATTATTAAGTGTCAACAATATATAGCTTCTTGAGTTTGGCTATTATTTATTCTCTCTCTACTCACAGCACACAGCTTCCCCCATTAAATTCTACTTAGTTACTGAGGAAGGTTTTCCATCTAGGAAAATTTACAAAATCGGTAGGATAAAAAGGGCTAAACAAGAAATGCAATGTAAACTCAGCCAAGTCTTGCAATAACATTGCATATCAATATGAACAGTATGCACTCAGAATAATTAAGAAAACCATGTAAGAATTGTTAGAATCCAGGGCACAAAGGTGAGTAAGGCGAATCAGGATTTACCCAAACCACGTGCCTAATTGGCCTCCAAAACTCAAAATTAAAGAAAAAGTATTTCTCTGGCTTAACCTTTAATCCTTCTAACAGTCCAAAGCAGTGATAAATCTGTTGAGTAAAACAGCAATACGACGACCGTGAGGATGGATCTGTGACAACATAGTTATCTGTATAACCATGTTTTTGCTGACAAGATACTCAATTTATGTACAATGATATTTTAAAAGGCCAATCATGTCACCAAAACTGCTAGAACCACATTAAGTAATGAAATTCTGATACTGAGCAAAATGAAAGATGTAGCCTTGATACAAAAGGCCATGTTTGTGTTTGATTGAAATTCAGTGAGACAACTTACTTCCCTGATTGTCTTCAGAATAGATTTTTTTCTATCTTTACATGAAATTTCCCACACTTAGTTTATATTTGTTCTTCCGTCTTCAAAGATCTGCAAAATAATTGAGAACTTTTCAAGAACAGATCTGTTTCTTTGACTTCATTACACAATACTGAAGTCAACCTTTTTTTGGGCCACCTTCCTACAAAAATACATTATTCTGAAGAATACAGTCGCTGCTTTTGTCTTCTATTGGATTCTAGAATATAAATTCCGCACATTTTAAAAGTTTTCATGGAGCAATGCACGTTACTTCATTTTCCATCATGTTCCTCCAGGCTAAATTCCATCTTAATTCCTCCTGTATTTAAAATAAATACTCAAATTATTTCAGCTTTTGCCTGACTCAATAATGCCAAATACTGGCAAACTATATCTGTCACACCTGATGTGTCACGTCTGTCTCAGCTAACAGTTTTCAGTCAAGTAAACTCAATGTGGTTCTGATATCTCGGTATCTTTTATTGTAAAAATCTTCAAGGCAGTGACTGAGACCTCAACACGCCTCTGAAACCCATTAAGCAAACATCAGTAGTTACCTGCACAGTAAGTTTCCATGACTTCACTGCTTGCCAGCAAACACTCTTCACTGTCATAATAAACAGCCACTTAAAGAAGTTCCTGAATAGAGTCAGCTTCAGAGTCGATACAACTTGAAACTGCTCAACAGCCAAGGCAACATAATGCAAACCACACTGGCATTGAAACAGCAAATATGATTAGCACCAAATTTTTATTTTGGTTGATGAGATTCCTGCACAGATACTCTTTGCTAGCTATATTCCATGCACTGTCAAAATGTTTTCTATAGTATCTGAATACAATTATCATTATAACACAGCTGTATTGCCAAGAGCCATCCCTGAAATTAATACAGATTTGGCTCCACTAACCACATAGGAAAGAGGCCAAAAGCATGTAAGTAAACAAACTTGTCAGGCCTCTAAGAATGCAGTTTAGATTTTGTGCACTGCTACAACATGACAAGGTACTCAATACAGATAAACACCATTAAATTTGGCATTGGTAAAATTAGGCAGTCGTTTCTCACAAGGTTCCTTCAACGTTTCCATTTTCTCAGGGCTGGAGTCAAATCAAACCATAGGAATCCAAAACACTCAGATTCTGGTTTTCCAATGCCACGATATCTAGCAAGGAGCAAAACCTCCCACAAATGAATTAAGGTCACAGTTCAATGGCTATTCCACCATTAGGCTTCAATCTGTGGCACATTTGTTTTTCACTCATTTCTCAAAAATGAAAATAATTCTATTGTTTTTCTCATAGATGATTATACAAATGGAAAAAAAAAATAGAAATAACACTATAGATTCAATATGTTCTTAATCCTACTAGGGAAAGGCCTGCTGACCATGCTTTGACCTTTATTCTTTTGCAGCTGGATCTCTTTAGGTATGTGGGAACATTTGCAGGGAGGGAACATATCTTATCAAAGTCAGAAAATGAAATAACTAACATATTTTACAAATAGCAATAATATTTATCTCATCTGAAAACTCTCAAGCATGCTGGGTGCACAAGCCAGCTGGAACGCTGGACACTTAAGTGGACACTTTTGATATCAGATTAGAGTGAAATATCACTGGATAGAGCATGCAGAAAGTCTTAGATACCAGAAGAGCTCATTAATATGAAGTTACACTTTTTTTTTTCTCTCTCTCTTCTGGGTGAGACAAGTATCAGCAAACCCAATTTCGTTTTGGAAACTTTTCCTATCATTTAGTGATCAGATACGGAGCATATTTTTCCAGAGTATTTTGCTATTTGCCTCTTGCTTCCAAAAAGCTAGTTTTTTTGTTTGTTTGTTTGTTTGGTGGTGGTGGTTTTATTTTGTTTTTAGAACGCATTTGCCCACAACATACTGACTTAGCAACACAGGAGAATAACACTATCAAGTGCATTTAGAGCAAAGCAGTAACATTTGCTGGGAGGTCGAAAGAGCTGGCTAATTTACACAGTAGTATCAATTCTGGAATTCCTTTCCATACTCTTAAGGACCTCAGCAATAACTTCTTAATTCTTCAGGAAGACTTTTCATTAATTGTATTTATTGTATTGCATACAAATAAGTTTTATTAAATTGCATTTGACATTCCTGCAGCGGTGATGCAGCAATGATTACATACACATTGCAGCTCTGGAGGTGAAAACACTGGGAAATTTCAGGATGTTGTATTTGAGAATGAGCAATATCAAAGATAACATACCAATAACAAAAAAACAAGTGTCTGTTGAACTTTAATGACTAAATGGCCATTAATGACTAAAATTTAAAACTCACAAACTTCCAGTATTGTCAGTAGCTCCCAGCAAAACTCATTTTGTCAATGGGCCATGTGGTCTGGCACCAGAAGGCAGCCATTTTTATGCTTTCTCATTTAATTTCTGCAATGCTTTTTGATACAAATACGAAAAGTTAGATGAAGATTATCATTATATATAAACTAATGACAGCTTCTACGAATTTTTATTACCATTATTTTGCTGTGCTGCACTTAATAAGACTCCAAAGCAAGTCAGACAGGTTTGTCCAGAAAGATGCCAGTAAAAATGTGTGTCACATATTTGGCATAGGTTTCTTCTCCTTTCTTTCATTGCCTATCCACCCTTCTTGCTTTTAAGAGAAATAATGTTGCTATTAGTATGGGCAAAGCAAATTTAGTTCCACAAAAGCAGTAAAAAATCCACATATGGAATATTTTTAAGCATAGCTATGTTGCTTCAGAACAAAATTCTGCATTGTTTCATTGTTTGTGCTTAGCAGAAGTGTCTTCCTAGCTTTGAAAAGAACAAGACACTTTTTCCAGATGAAATACAATTTGCAGCATTAAATTCCCATGAACATGAAGTAATCTACTTAATTAAAAGAATTTCTTATTTCTGCTCTAAGACACATTCCACACCATCATTAGTATGAAACACATGTTGCATCAAAGTGACTTATTATTTGATAAAGCAGGTAGAGATCCAGAGAGAATTTCTTCTAATTGAGTGCCTTAAAGATGCTATTGCATCTATTTTTTTCTAACTGGTTGCTTTCGATATTTCAAAATATTCTTCATACAATTGCTTTTAAAGCCTTCATTTTCTTTTAAATGTTTTCACCAGTTTTATGTAAGTAAAAACAGATCATAATAACATCAAATAAGGCACAAGGAACTTGCCTTAGGTTCCTGGTTGAATTTTTCTCTGCTCATGTTTGCATGGGGAAGGCTGCTTTTGGGAACTCCTAGATTTAAAAAAAATTCTACTAGAAATTCTGTCCAGCTCTTTTTTTGGAAAGCAGCGCTAACAGCCATCTTCAGAAAGCCCCCAGCTAAGTTTTCCAACATGTTGCAGCCGTAACAGTTGTTTATGTAGGAAAGGGGAAGTTCTCAAGGGATATCTGCCAGATAGTTTCTAGGACACTGTGCAGGTCATAAGTAGCACAGAGAAGGGGAGACAAGAACATTCTTGTCAAAATATGATTTTGCAAGCTTGGTATTTGCCAAGATAATTTATATATATATTTATTTATATATAAATACGTGCAATACAGACTAACACTTCTATATGAAATTTTGATTATACCTCTAGTGATACAAAATTTTGAAAAGTAGAAATCAGTTTTGTGGGTGCACATGGAATTCTGCTCCCACATCTTCTGGAGAGACCGGCCAGAAACAGTCCAGACGGATACCTACCTTTGGACAGGCACTTCCTCCCACTGAAGAGCAGCGGTGATCAAAAGCATCCCTGAATTCCTAAGGGAGGGCGGGGAAACACTATTGCCTTCATCTCGAAAACATGGGGTAACCAAAAAGCAACAACACTGCGGAGAGAGGGGGACTTTTGCATATTCACTAGTTATTTTATGGTCAATAAATAGCTATGGTATCACAACCCGACTTTGTCTTGCATAACCATTTATTTTTACCAGGAGCCAGAAAATGCACCTGCACTGCCACCTTGTGGAGAGTGTGACTTTTGCATTGACAGGGCATTTTTTTCTTTGCTGGGTCAAACAGCAATCTGCATTTCAAAAGGATTTTTTAATTTCTGCTTTTACTTATTAAAAAAAACTATTTTTATAAAGTGTTAACATATCAGTTTTCCTTGAATTCACTTTTCTACTGTGTAAGATACAAAGGATGAGGGATCCTGTATTGAACTTGCATTTAAAACTCTACTAAAACTAAAAGAAGAAAAATAGATCCATGCTGAAAGTATCGCAGTGATATACTTGTTGATTGCTTTCAATTTCTCGAGAGAATCAAATTCATAAAAATCTCTGTTTTAAACACATCTTCACACCCCTACAATTTAACCCTTAAAGTGAGGCCCTCCGTTAACACCCATCCAACATTTCTTGTCTGCAGGGATGTCACTCAACACAACTGATAGCCAGACTGGGACCAATTCTTAAGTGAATATGAAGGAAGCACCTGTGTATGACACTCTCCGTCACACTTCATAGGTTAAAAACACAACCTCATAGAACCACATCATAAGTTGTGTTCACTGACATTTTTACTCATTCTCACACAGTCACTATGTAACTATCTATCATTTACAACTGTGGTTTTATCAGGTAGACCCAGTGAAAGCAAAGAAAATATCTGGTTTTCCATCCACCTGAATTTCATTCTACTGAAAACTGTAATACTGAGAACACCACTCATACACTCATGCTTCTTTCATGGCCTGTTGATTTATTTAATGTGTTGATCTTCCACCCTTTGACCTGTTCCATCCTCATTTGAGCTCCCCCAGCTCTTCTGCCTCCTCTCTTCTATCCTACTCCCACACAGGACCATGACTACATCTTGGTACATATTACATACCCCAGAGAGACTCATGAAGAAAATACCTTGACAGTCCTGAGGTGCTGAGGATTATACATTTTCTTAAGACTTTATTGTCCTCAGAAGGAAGATTACTAAATTAAAAGATCTGGAGCACTATAACAGAGGCCATTTTGGAGTTGTTTGCCCTAGAAACACAAACCTTTGCCTGTCACATTTGACACCCACGAGACTGGGAAAGGGGGGGAAACCTGCAAGAAGATGGAATGCGTTTCCCTTAAGAGGAAACGGCAGGAGACAATGGGAACTTCCTCACCCACGCTGAGCCAAGCGGGGACAAGGAGGCCATTGTTTCCCCTCTGTTCCTACTAGACAATAAATTCCAGTTACCAGTGGTAGAGCTAACAGGATCCAGATGTTGGTAATCTGAGAATAAGCATGTAACTGAACTCATAAAACAATTAACTGTTATAATATAGTTTTATAGAACATGTTATTGGAGATAAAGAGACCTTAATGCCTTAGAAAATTTGGTATACCATAGAGTTCAGCATTTGATATTAAAAAAACAGTATTCTAACTAAGAGCAGTACTACTAACAGTCAATGTTTTTACAGTCAGAGCATAACATTGAAAAAGTTACACTCATCCCTATGACACATAGGACCAGATATCTGGAAGAAAGAGTTCAATTCCCAAATATGAAAGCAGCTATTTTNAAAGAGGCTTTTTTTTTTTGGTTTTTTTTTTTTTTTTTTTTTTTTTTTTTTTTTTACGAAAACAGGTAATCCACTGTCTACAAATGTCTGTTTGAATAGGGAATTTCAACAAATAAGTTGGAGCTTGTGCTATTAGCACGTAGCACAGCTCTGTCAAAAACACAGCCCGTGCTGCAAACATAAGATCATCTTGTGTATATCTACATATATCATCTTGTGTAATGTATCAATGCTGTCCCAGTCTTAAGATGAGGGTGTGCTTTAAAAGCGAGTGGGAAAGTAAAACTTCTCACAGACAGGGACTATGCTAACACCTATAAAAATAACTTTATAGTTATTTTTAACTAGGCAAACTTCATAGTTCATAACTAGGCAAACAAGCATGTTAATGATTAGAGAAAATACTTCAAAACATTTTCTAATGGGAATCACTTCCTAATTGGCCTGGCCTTCTCTTTTGCTTCTTTCTCTTCCCCTTTGGTCTCTTCAAGCTCCTGCCAGCCTCCAGCACTGCCCGGACCGTGCCTGTGAGCTTTGGATCCTCAAGGACGACAGCAGCATGTTCTTGCCCCAGTCACAAAGCAGCTGTGGGGAAGTAGAACAAAATGAATGAGTAAGCTGTACATCTTAGGCTTAGTTAGAAGAAATAAGTAACTTTTCTTTGAACGACGTGCCATATACTCTTCAGCATCTACACCTATAAAACCTGTATAGAACTATATACTATATATTTATAAATATATTTAAATATATACTTACTATATATTTAATAGTGTATATACATAAATCTTCAGTAGATCATTTCCACTTCAAACACAGGCATTAGCACAGTGTCAGTAAGACTGGCAAAGAGCTGGCCACCACTCTTTCCCAGACACATATAAAATACACTGGATACTTGTCTGACAAACAACTCTGCCAAGCACTTCATGCCTGTATGGACAGGCTGGGATACCTCAGGCATTTGCAAAATGTTGCAATGAGCTGATTTTCTTCCTGTGATATATATTAAATGAATATATGAATCCACAGAAGTTAAAGCTTGAAGCTATTGCAGTCTACTACCAACATTAAACTACTCTTATTCATGTTGACATACAAGATATTTCTCAACATAATATTACAAAATAAGTGAGATTTTAAGACAGTTTGAAATATTAATGATGTTATGAAAAATAATTGCTAGAATTTTTGTGACAGTTGCTAATAATTTTGTGACAGCTATTCACCTATAAAAGTGTCATGAAAAACACTCCTTCCCTGCCAGGGAGACAGCAATTATTAGACAAAAAAGCATGAAAATGGATTTACTAAACTGAATGTGATCAATTTTCACTGCAGTTTATCTTGGATTTAACACAGTAGTACCAACTCCTCTGATGTTAACTGAATATACTCAGAACTAAACATTTCAAAAGTATTAAACTAAATACAGAAGCGAGATCTTCTGTTCAGTTATTACAGTGAAAAGTAGCTAAAGTTTTTTTTTTTTTTAATGGAAATTAAATGCACCCAAAAGACAACCTATTTCTAGACTAGCAGATTTTCAGAAAATCCCTGTATTCCAAAGATAGAGGAAATGACTCTTTCACTTACAACAGTGTTTGAGAGTTACTGGATACCTTCTGGAATTGGAAGTCTCCATGCTATAGGCCAGCTTTAGGAGTAGGATGAGCCTTACCTGTTTACAAAAATACAAACTGATTCCGTATTCCTGTAACCTACAAAATGTAATGTGTAATAAAGCATATAAATTACATAAAGCATCTGGATAACAATAGAGCAGAGAGTTCCCAATAAGAAATCAATAGAAATGAGGTCAAAAAAGTGAAATTTTTATTTTCTTTTTCCTTGATAAAGGATATGTAGGAAGAATAATTTATGACATTGGCAAGAAAGGCAAGTGGGTGGGATCATGTAGAGAAGTACTTATTAACTCTAGGGAGTTTGCAGATAGGAAGCTCCATAGCCAGGTGCATCCAGATGACAGGCAGAGAAATCACATGCTAGAAGCAGAGAACTCAGGAAGGTCTAGTCTGAAGGAAGCAGATCTTGAAAATACTGGATGGAGAACTGGAAAATTCTCCATCCAGAGGATGATGACAAAGGCTAACATTTATCATAACTGCTGGACACTCAGAAACTCCCCACTCAGAGTTCCCAGAGAAAAACATCAAGACTGCTATTTTAATACGAGTAGAGATAACACGGAGGTAATCTTAAAAACTTACAGAATACAAGTCAACTAATTTATGTGTAATACCAGACCAAAACAAAGGCTTTACAGAAGGCTTTAACTATACACACAAACTGATAAAGTAAGGAAACACATCTTACAGCAAAAATACATTCCTCAGCTTCAGCTAAACCGGTTGACCTTACCTAGATTTGACTGTAGAGGATTGTAACAAATCAAAGAAATTTTTGAGATGATACTCAAGCTCTCTTGCTGTAATTATACTTCATACTCAAGCAATGCAGTTACCTGGATAATTGAATAAATTGCAATATACTGAGCAATGTCCCAAGAGAGTCCAATATACCAAATCCTCTGTAGTGCATCTCTAAGGACTAGTACGCTTTGTTAGACCATCTTAAACCTACTGAACACTTTGCTTAGCCTTAGAGAACACCAAATATTTTTTGGATCAAGTGTGCTCTTACGTAGCTATCTGCAAAAGTGTGTTTAATACTTAAGCCTGGTGTTCCTCGTTCTAGCACATTTTTGTCATACCATAAACTGTCTGTTTCTTGTCTAATTAGAAAAAACACTCCATCAGTAAAAGCTAAAAAAGACACTGTCAAAAATTTGACAAAAGTATTTTAAAATCAGAAAATGCTACTCTATCCTTCTTTAATTCACCTTTCAATCAGCAACAGATAGTAATAATGAGGGTTTGCCACTGAAGAAATACATACATGCAAACATGCACACACACACACGCTGTTCCATTTACACTATTACACTGCCCTTCTTCCAAAGGTATCTAAACCAAGAACATCCGTGTAAGGAAACTACCACTCATTGCAACCGTTTTTCGCTTCCCTATTTTGAGAACCACCTAGGAACATCTTTAAAGTTTCCACTTAGCTTCACACAGAACAGAATGAAGTTCCGGTGCCAGGAAGAAAGAAGTGACAGGTATTTAGAGTGTCCCCTGCCCAATAAGCCCCGACTGCTGCGCTGGTGTTTAGCACGGGGCAGGTCACTGGGAGCTGGGCGAACAGGAGCTCTTGTTACGCAGCCTCCGTGGTCTCGGACACGCCGGCTGAGACAGATGGGCAGCGCATGGGCTCTGCAAGCAGCAGGTCTGCCGAAGTGCAGCATCCTCCTGACGGCCATCACGATTCTAAAACCCCGGTTTCCATGCATAGAATTGGGAAGATGTGTTTTTATTGCCTTGAAGTTGTACATCAGAAGTCATTTTAATATCAATCTTGCCCATCTGAAAAAGCCACGGCTCTATGTTTCACTTAATAAGGAATTGATACGAGCTCACAATATCGATCTGTACCATTCAAACATCGACCCTTGGGGAATTTTGTGCCCCCTTTTCTTGCAGCATACTTGCATAATTGCTCACAGATCCTCTCACTCTCATGGAAGTTTGATATATGTGGGCCAAGAATAGCCAATTTCAGGACAATAAAAAATGAAGGCTACTCTGGATAATTATAGACATCAAGTCACCTAAATATTTCTGGCTGCTTTAGGGCAACGGCTTTAGCAATTATTCATGTGAGTCTATCAGGAAAATTACTACACCTTTCTAAATGCTGCTTGTATTAGTGATGCAATGGCACACATTGATACTATTCCCTTAATAGCATACTCTTGGATAGCAGAGAGTCTCCTAAGTAGTAGAAATAAGAAATGTTATTTAAAGGATTTGTTTTAAAATTAAAGCACTCTTTAAAATTAAAAAGAAAATGGTTTATTTAGAGGGTCAGTCATTAGGCACAGCATAGTATTGGCACAGACTGATGTACAGTGTCAGGCCTTATGAGAGCAGTCATTCCTATCCTTAGTGGGGAATCTTCTAGACCAAAACTATTTTACAGGTAGTTTTCTCACTTGCGCATTTCATTTTTGCACATGACAGAATGCTTTTAACATTCAAAGCATTTACTGACATGTAATAAAATCATAGTATTTTATATGCAAGACTGATTTAAACTATGCAAGTTAAAAATTTTTAAGAATTGACTTGATTATTCTTTAGTGAATATATATATTTATCTATCTATCTATCTATCCATCTCCTTTTTAGTGTAGCTTGAAACAAAGAGCTGGGAAGAGAAAGACAAGAACTACTCAACTACTGGTTTTAATTCTGAATGCTGCTCCCTAAAGCATTTTTCCTCAACCTTGTTATTGAAAGTGGGTTTTAATTCTTGCAAATGGCCAGACCACGTATTGAATGCAGCAGTAACACAGTTGCATTCCTCAAAGAGATTACAAAAATGCTCACCCTTTTGCTAATGCTCTTCCTTTGAGACAGAGATTCACGTGCAATATTGACGCGTGCATCAAACAAAGACAGGAAAATAAACTCAGCTGAATTAAGGACAGCATAAGAGCTTTGAGACTTCAAGAAAAAAAGCCATTTCCTCAAATAGCCATTTTCTCCCACACTGGCATAAATCCAAATCAAAACTGTTACTCTCTACACTTAGAATGATGCAGTTTAGGACAGCATTTGGCTACATATGCTTTAATGCATGTAGATTTAAAACTTTGAAACTCAAGCGAACTAAGGAAGCTGCAAGCTGAAAGCACAGTAGATGCTCTACTTTATTTTGTTTGCATGTGCTACTGCACTGCCTGCGCACACAGAAAGGAGCCTTTTTACAGCAGAGCTAGTGTGTGCTTTAGATATAAAGATATACATTCAGCAATAAGAAGGTAAGTGCACAGTATAGCAAGAACAGTAGGTTCACAAGCCACTACCAAAATTACTCTCACTACTGTGCTCCCTCCATGTACAGACATTAGATTTGGTGACAAAGAACATTTTCTTAGTCTTACTTGCAAAGAAAAAATAAACCCAAAGCACCAACATAACTTCAACAGCCATACCCATCCTTATGCATGGTTTCAAGAGTTCTTGGGAACAGAAAGACCTTCAAATTTGGATTTCCAATCTAAAAAGAAAATGAAACAGTCATACTGAAGAGAGATAGATCAATCCAGTCAACATCACAGACAAAGTACAAAGCATTTTTGAATGCGCACTGATTGACTGCAGAAATGCAGTCATTTCATTTAGCTGCAGAAAGCCACAACCTCTTGGCAGAGGTCTGTACTCTATATAGATGGGGAAAGGAGACCAAGGATGGGAAGGGATCAAGACAGTAGTTCTGACTGTACTTTCTGCTAAGGAACTAGAGATGTGTTCTCTAATCTATTGACTAGGACAGTTAGGTCCTTGAGAAAGCTTCTAAAATTTGCCTGTGTCTTTAAATTACTTCAGTGCCCAGGATCAGAGTAGAAAGCATCGCAGTGTAGTTAGTCATAACTTAAAGTGATTTAACAACTTGCTTTTATATAAAGTGTTTTAAATTAACAGAATCCTACTGCAATGCTACTGAGTTGGTTCTTCTGTCCCGAGGTGACCATCCAGCTACTAGGAAGAGTAATAATGTTATCAACTCAAATGCCCTTTAATAGTAAACTCTTTTGAGTAGCTACTTTCTTTTCTGTATCTTTTCGTATTCTGTCTTATTTTGTATAAAGTGATTATGGCAAAGCAAATTTGTCCCTTGGCTGGGGTCTGAGAAGGCTGCTGGAAGGAAAGGGACATATATAAACAAAATAAAGACTCTTGAACTAATCATTTTATAACCAAACTTTTATAACTTTTTTCAGACAGTACATTTGACTTAAATAGGAAAAAAAAAAAGAGGAGAAAAAGAAGAAAAAAAAATAATAAACTTCCAGGTCTTTGGTGCTCTCCTCATGGAGCTTGCAAGGACCCTTATACACGAGATTCTCACAAGCTGGAAAGATTCCAGGGAGTTTCCAAGGGAAAACTTGAGAAGGAGGCTCTAGTTGAAATATTGGCAGCACATAAACTTGTCTTTTTAATGGCAAGCACTTTACATTGTTTAGCACATTTAGGAGGATTTAAAGATGAACCTAATAAAGTCACAAGTCCCTCAAAAAGCTTGTGAAGGGGAGGGAAAAAAAAGTGAGAGATGATATACATAGTCACTGCCAACAAGTCTTGGGCAAGCACTGCATGAGCAGGTGAAAAAAATCTAGTGCTTGTGAAGAGCTTGATGACAGCTCTAGGTCTGCTTCCCTTATTCAACTGTTTCCATTTATATTCACTTGTGCATCTGTTACATATTTAGGAATACTTTTATTAGTAATTTTGGATCTATTGAAGCAGGTGAGCATGCGTTCAAAGCACAGCTAAAAAAAACGGGAAGTTAATTAGGACAAATGAAATGGTTCAGAAGGTAGTGGGTGATCAGGGCCTGCTCTCAGCAAGACATCCATGTTTTAATTGGTTCTATGACGTTCAATGGAGACAAAAAAAAGTGTAATTTAGAAGTAATCTAGGGGAAAGCAATCTGATTTTTGTCTCTTAGCAAATATTGCCCAACAATAAGAGAAAATACCAAATATAATCTTTGGTATAGTAGGCTTTCTGAAGCAGTTTCCTCCAACTATCTACACTTACCTTAAACTGTTATTTAAAAAGTTAATTCCACACACAGTGGCTTTCCTGAGTAGGAATGTTTTCCCAAAGCTTTGCTTTATGCTTCTATACTCAAGTCTTTCTGAAAAACTGGTAACAAGGAAATTGATCTTTCTTTCGGAGAACAAAATGTCAGCAGAGTGCACCATAAACGTGTGGCTGTATGAAAAAGTATTCAAATAAATTAAAACAACACTGAATTTTCTTTGCACTGCTGAAAGTACTTATTTGTGACAGAAATAAGGACTCCAGAAAACAATAAATTATGTTTCCATGTCTAAAAGTTTAGAGGTGCTGCAGAACCTCTTAAGCACTTGATCAGCTCCTTCCCAAAGGAATCCAAACATCTGTGTTAAGGTGTAGTTACATGATATGTTGTCTCCTCTTTGGTGAGGAAAACCAGCTTAAGATGTTCCCAGGCCTCTCCTCCCTGACCTGGCCACTTCTTTCTCCCTCTAAGCAGCTCCCTGAAATGAGTCAATTACAGAGAATTCTTCTGAAAATAAATAGGAAACACTTCTCCTTTGGGGTTAGGTGTTTAACCTAAGTAAAATACTTTATTTGGCATCACAGGCCACTCCAGATGACAGTTACCTAAATATTATTGGAGAGCGGGTATTTTTCTCTGTTAAAAAGAGAAAAATCACAATGTGCACATGGCGATTATGTTTATAGAGTAATCTAGAGGAAATTGCCTGAGCCACAATGACAGAAAAACATGAAGCACTGTATACTACTCCTGGCACTTGGCTGCAAGAGACAGACAGAGACAGGGAGAGAGAGAGTTAGATTTCCCTGGTTGCTGAGGATCAGAAAATTCTTTGAAACATTTTTTTTTGTATTTGCTTTTTACTTATTTATTTAGCCAAACATAAGCTGAAGCAAAAATTTCAACCATGAAAAAAAGCTAATAAAAATTTTGACTAGGTGGGAACAGGTTCAAATGTTGCTTTTTATTGTCTTGGAACACAGGAACACAGGTTACCTGTCACTAGGGGTGTAGATAAAATCTAGTTACATTTATTTTCCTCTACTGCTACTCTTGCTCATCTTTCCTCTGATTGCCTCGCCCACATGGCATTCTCTATATAATCGGATAAGTAGAGGAATAAAGCATTTACTTCCTCCAATATTTACACAAGAAAAGCCCAACTTTTCAAAAGGAACAGAGTAACACAAATATGAGGCACAATAATGTAAAAATCTCAAGTAATCAAGAAAGAAAAGAAAATGTCTTGCAAGATATTTTTCTAACGCTGTTACGTCATCTTATTATTCATATACTGAGCTTTATAAACTCTAATATCTCTTCTAATCTGATTTAACACCCTAATAGAACTCTTTAACAGTGATAATATTTCCAGAAAGCAATGTTTATGTAATCTAGTCCTTTGTCATATTATACACAACATACGTTCACCTGTGTACATATGGGTAAGGACATGTATTCTACATAAAGAAGGGGAAAAAGGAATCTGTGATCTTTCAGTCAAATGCCATTATTAGTTCTGACTGAAAGTTGTCTCAGATTTGAAGTTAAAAATAAGACATTTCAAAAAAAAACCCAAAAAAAACCTACAAAAAAACACAGTTAAGTATGCTTCATGCCCATGTTTTAAAAAATTTTTTGTTTCCAAGGGTTTCTTTAAAATGCATTTATACAGTTTTTTCTCTGTATGCTTCTCAGGATCCAATGATATATACTTCAAGAAAAAAAAGAATTATTACTATTTAAAATACATGTATAGTAATAACTTACTTAAAAGTCTATATCATGATTTTAAATGTTCACATAAGTGGTATGGCTTAACTTTGATATGAAAACCCATCTCTTAATGTCATTTTACGTCAGTCGCACTGAATACAAATTGCACTTGGTTACGAGAGAGCTGGGAAAACAAAGCAAAGCTGGGACCAGGGGCTGCTCCCAGAGCAAGAAAGGAATGTCTGTCGAGGTGCTTCCCAGGTGATACAACAATATCCTACATGTGCTAATCCTACATAGTCCAGAGTTTAACAGTCATTTCAACTTAAAGAAATCTCAACAGTAATAATGATAGATCTCATAATATTAATAACATTAAAGTGTTGTGATCTTTGCTGTAATATATTCTAATCTGTAGCCAGTACATGAAACTTAGCAGAAGCAATGATTAAAAAAATCTAAGTTGTTAACATTTTGAAAAGCTTCCGCTCTTTATGATAGCATCCTGGAGCATCTGTTTTGAAGCTTTCTGCCCTCAGTTAAAATACAGTCATGCTTCCTGAACAACTAGACAGGCATTTTTCATCTTTAAAGTGTCATTCACGAGTCCCCAAACCCCATCCACCCCTTCCCACCACTGCCCGGGCAGTTCTTACACACCCCAGTTTCAAATACAATGTTTATCCAGTAATTGCACACAACTTACCAGAAAAACTTTCTCTGAATGCTATACCTGCCCTTTTGAAATCCTCAGAATAGGCTTACCTTTTGGACCCATCAGTAGCAGATTTTGCTTTGAAATCATGTTAGCCCCTCAGGTAACATAACGTCACAGCAATAACCAGCCACACACATACACAACACTACTAGCATTTAACTGCTCGGAAGCCCACTCTTGAGACGCATACATTAAGCTCAGAATTTAATTATCCCATGATTTTTCTCAGATTTGATATTTCATAATTACTTGCTATGATTATTTCAGGAGTCATAAGAGTGTCAACTTAATCTTTAAGGAGGTAGTCCTAAATGACTGGGCTAAAGGCTTTACAGTAAACAAATATTTCCTAAAAATCTTGTAAATCCAACGAACATTCAGAGGCAATAAAAGAAAGCTGAACAAACTGACTTTTAAATGCACTTTTTAAAGCCAACGTCCTATTTTTCAGAGAAATGTATTTAACAATCACGATTGCTTTTAAAAACACTATACATACTTTTCTGTAGCCTGAAGAAGACCTTAGTAAAGTAAACCAATACTAAAATGACTTTCCTGATTTTCTTTAAGACAGCAATATTCCTACAGGGTTTTGAAGAATTAAGCAATTTGTTCGTTCATAAGTTAACTTATTGATTAGAGAGAAAAAAAAAAAGTGAACTGCATTTTTCTGTTTCTTTTAAAGCACGAGTGTGTGTCCCTTCCTCGGCTATCATTTCATTTCCACACCAATTTGTGTCTTCTAGGATATTTTATATTAGAATTTTAGATCAAAACAGGAGCGATATGTGGATGGGCTGAATTTTGCATTGTGTGCTTCCCATGCTATATTTTGCATTGCTCAGCACTTCCACCAAGTGTAAACTGGACCCTTTGGATGTGCTGTACGTGTGCACCTAAAAACATCCTCATTACCCAGAAGTATTTGGTCCATGGGGCCAGATCAGAACTAACCCAAAATACGCGTTTTATGGGATGTCACATCCTCATTACCAACCTAAAAGTCTCTGCTTAAAAGACCTAGCACTTTGTGGTGCAACCCTAAGGTGGACATCACGTTGTAAAAACTGCCTCTCCACTGACCTCATTTTTGCTGCAGATGTGCTTTGCTTTTGAAATACACTCACTTTTAATTTCTGGTCAATTCTCATGCCCAGTGCATCTTCATTCATCCTGCTGGTTCTGATTCTAGGCACAATGTCAGAAAAAAATGCCAATATTAACACCTTGCAAGTGGCATAAAGTGATTCATGTTTCAATATGATATTAAATATTTTACAAATTGAGCATGAAATCATTCATACTCCTTACAATACAATCTTCTAATAGCACTAAAAGGTATTACAATACATGGCTGCAAAATATGTGTTTACTGTATCATGGAAAGCACTTGTATGGACTGCAATCAAATGAAAAATTTCAATAGTTCTTCAATATGTCTTGAAGGGGGAAAAACAAGCACTGAGGAAAAGAGGGTTTTTTGTTTGGTTGTTTGGTTGTTTTTAAATCATAGCACTACTTCAAAAGTGATATTATAAAGACCACATAATTCCTCCAGTGACAAAGTGTTAAATATGGCAATACTTTAAGCTGGAAAGAGAGCTGATGCCACTGTCTGCAAAAGAAGTGAAGTTTTTCAGTATGTACAAGCCAGACTGAGTAGAAAAAAAGGTAAAGGGAGGGGAGGCAAGAGAATGTGGAAATTAGTTCTGGGGATTTAGGCAATAGGAAAGAAGAGAGTCTGGCCTAGTCAGAGACAAATTTGTCAGTTTTTCTCAGTTCCTTCCAATACTCAAAGGAATTGGGTTTTCTCCAAAACACATGTAGGGAGGCAGACAGGAATAAGCACTTTAAGAAAATGTTCCCCTTGAATCATAATGTCATTATAAAATAAATGAAAACAAATGCATCATTTTCACTAATTTCCTAGTGACGTTGAAGAAAAACAGCAACAAAAAGTTCTAATCTTCAGGAAAGAGGAAAAACAGCTTTTGTTGAGTTTGAACAGAATTTGTCTGTCCCTTTTGTGAAATCATAATTGATGACCTTCATTTTTATGGGCAAAACATTTCACACAGCGATAGAAATATTGGAAATACTTATTGCCTTCAAGTTCCTGAATGTATTTTAAATGAATACATCTTAAAATCCCATTTAATAAAGAAAATAACCCAGGTAGAGGAGATTATCCCAAGACACATTTGTCCCTGATTCAGGAAAAACTATTTTTCTTAAAGTATCTAAACACATTAGTGCACACTTCTAAATGGTGCTATTATGATTAAATCTTCAATATTCTGCTGCTTAGAAAGACTAGCATTATATTCTTAACAGATGTACTGCTGGAATGGTTTTATGCTCTTCAGAGAAATTACATAGTATGATTTATCATGCTAACTCAAGTGAACCGATACTGGAGTGCCGTCAGTGATGAATGGCCATCCCAGCTGATTGAAATTTATAAAGCAAGCAACAGTTGGCATCACTGTACTATTTCAAAGCTCTATAAACAATCTAGAGTGCTGAAACTTGCCAGAATTTCTTTAACTGGTGGCCATCCCCTATCTACTTAAAGCAATGAAATTAGCCGACAGATTATGGGGCCCAAGGCCACACATGGTGTCATTTTTATCATCTCTAGAGAAGAGATTTTAAACAGCAGAACAGATTTATGCAGACACAAGTCACTCAATTACTATAATGTAATATTTAATAACTTAAAAGCACAAAATCAGGTGTTTTCAGATCCTTGCAAATTGAAGCCCAGGTTTACAACATACTGGGCTTGAATCCCCCTTTGCTATAACAAAAAGCTAAGTATGAGGCCATCATCAATAAAATTGAAGAATTAAATTCTTTGAGAAGAATTAAATTAGTTTTCCAAACGAGCCATACATATTTAATGGAGGATTTAATGTGAGGATTTAGATTCTGCATATCCTTATACCATGGAAATAACATTCAGAAGAACTTGGGCTCTTTACTTTGGATATATGCAATTCAAGCCAAAAAAATAAAAAATAAATAAATAAAAACACCCCACAAACTTATTCACATTATTATAATATTCCTCAAATGCCTTAAAAGTTTACTGTTCATAGAAGAGATCAAATATATAACCCCTCAGGTTAACAGGTGTTAATGCAGTTCCTGCCTTTCCTCTTAAGAGCTGTAAAACCACAGTCCTTCCAGAATTTAGGTGGGAATATAAATCTTGGCTCCAGGTGTTTCGGAATCACCTTCCATAATCTAAAATAAAACTGGTCTTGCTCAACTCTGACTAAACTTTTTGAGTGTAGTTATAGGCTTCTACTCAGTTAAACTATTTCAAGAATGACTATGTAAGATAAACTAGAACTTCCTGACACATTGGCTTTCTGGAAGGCACGCTGAATGAACTTTAAAATTCATTTTGAAAAACCAACTGTAAAAGGAGCACGCAAGACCAATAAATGAGGGCTGAACACCAACCTGATCACATTGACCTGGATGAAATACAACAAGCAAGAAATAAAATCCACTCTGGAGTAATAATTCAGCTTAAATTGGAATCAGAAGTTAATCTTCCATTTTATGCCACTATCTATTTGGCTGCACACCAGCAAACACACTCAGCGAGCACACGCCAGCTCAAGGTAACATACAAACAACGAACATTTTAAACAACATTCCCGCAAGCAGAGAACAAACCTTCTTCACTGCCGACCCTACATGTCCTCCCCAGCCTATGCCCACTAATCAGGCTTCTATTCTCAGTGGGGCTCTGAATCTCTCCCCTGTTCCTCGCTGCTCGCTAGGGAATCCTCCCTTGTTGTCTTGACCAATGGCTTCAACTAGCCAGCGACTAAGACAGGGAGCAGCTCAGTTACACAGCTCAGGTCTACTCAGCGAGAAGGGAAGTTGGTGCTCCGCGAACACGGTGCTGAACACAGTGACTGTGTGCTCGCCCCAGCAATATTTGTGCACCGCTTGCACCAGCCAAGACCTTCCACAGTCACTGGTTGTTTGTTCTATATATTTACCTCCAAACTGTTGCTCTGTCTTCACTGAGCTTAAGATTTGGACACTGTAAATTATCCATCACTACATAATTCACTAAATCAAAATAGCCCATCTCTGATTTGAGTGAATATTTTCTAGACATCATGATTTAGACTCAATAGGGATTCCACAGTATTTAATTGTTTTAAGTAAAACTAGATATTTTCTACATTTGTCTTATTTTAGAAGTATTTTTAATCAGGAAGTAATTTACAGCTTTTGTCCTTAAATGGTATGACCATTATCTGCCAATTCTTCCTTTTATTTTTTTTCCTCCAGTTACTGCTGATTCTGGATTATATTTTAGGCCATCAAATTCCAGGTTTAGAGTTGAAATTATTTAATCATTAAAGTTTCTTACTGCATGCCAGATTTTGATACTGGTTCAGAATCTCCAGGCCTAATGACTGACCAGGGATGTACACGCCTAAGAGTGCACGGCTCCCAAAGAGTCTGCTCCTCGTTCTCTGCATCTCTGAAAAGTATTGGGAAGAGCAGGACCTGCCGTAGACTTGGTGCCTTTTGAGAAAAGCATACTACATCAAAAAGTATCACTTTCTCACCGCTTAAAATACAACTCCATTAACATGCATGAGGAAGGTAAAAGTCAGTTCTAAACATTAACAGACAAATCAAAACAATATTTCAAGCTCAGCAATATTTTTAATTATTAGGTGCCTTTTTTAGCCTTATTAATATAATAATAATCCTTATTAATGAAATTTAAAAAGTACAAAGGAAAATGAAGACACTAAGATCTTAGGATTTTTTTCCTGTATGAAATTCTAGTTTCTTTTTCAAAGCAACACTAAGCTTCAGGTTATTATTAGCAGAGTATTAGTAATTACAAGATGCTGTCACGCACTATATACAGTTGTCAATGATCTTTCTTGTATTTTTTTTCATCCCTTAAGTAAGGCATATGAACTTCATTCAACAACAGTAGTTGGACTGAAATCAGAGCTATTATCTTGTTAAAAACATCATTCCACCTTCTCATTTCTACATAATTTGGAAAAGTAAAGTGAAATTTTTGTTTTTCTTAGCCTTCAACATTTTGATCACCTTGTGTTGGAAAAGAAACCTCTGTAAACAACTGAGTGCCTAAAAAGAGGCAAATGTGAAAGAAACAAACCCAGGCCTTTGATAAGGAGCTGGAATAACAGGTATATTTCATTTGAAGGAAAGCAAAGGAAGGAGCCATATTGATTTATCCGTGAATCATAGATAGAATCGACAAATGGAAAATATTCACTATTACCTTGCCACAGGACAGGGATACATAAAGCAGAACAGAGTATATCAGTTTATCTCCAAAGTTATGATACACTTAAGTGCTTTAGAAGTAGAAAATGGCAGCAAACTTGAATGGTTAAAAAAAGAAGAACTTCACCCATTGCTGTATTTGCTCACAGAGAGCAGTTAAAGAATCTGAAGATAAAGAGCAAAGCAGTCAAGGTAAGCAGAGTTAAATGGACTGCACAGATTACACTAAACAGATTATTTCTCGAAAGTTATTTTGTCACAAATGTGACCTACCTATACATCAAAGAGGTGCTGAAGCCTCCTGGAAGCAGAAGCAGTTTGGTCCAGCTGTCCTTCATTAAGGGCTTCTAGTTTCACTGAGGGTTAGGCCCTCAAGTCTCTGCTGACAGATGTTTGAATAATACTTTATTTGGTTGATTTTGTAAGAAAGAGCTGAAATGATTGCCTTTGCTGACAGGAAACTTAACAGGAACTTGAATTTGCAATGGTAGCTATTTCTCACAGTTAAAATTGCATCAGATGATCTATGTAAGTAGCACTGAATCCTCCTCCACTTTGCAATAGACTTTTCAGTCACCTCAGGGTCTCAGGCACACAAGTTTTCATAATTTAGTACACCAGAGAACGCCTCAGCAAGCCAAGCCATGGAAGAAACAAGGTGTGCTTTCCTATTAAAGAGGCACCAGGAACAAATCAATAGAGTGGTTTGTTCCTTGTTTAAAGCATTTACCTCTTAAGCATGAGTTTAAATGTACAAGCATCTCCCTAAGTTAAACTGGTTTTAAATACCAATATCACACCACTTAAGTTGCAAAATTCTATTCACTTTGCTGGAGGCTGCCTCACTCATGTTAAAGCTGCAATTTCTACAGTTATCTGAGAAGTAGGCACATTCCTGAGAGTGCATTATTAATGCTGTCTTTTTGTTTTATTTGTGACAAATAGCTAATATTTATGAAGTGAAGAAAATCAGACAAGTAATACCTTCAAAGGAAAAGGAAAAGAAGAAATCTTAGTATTTTTATTTTAAGGACATAGTTAGGTGAAAAACTATGAAAATAAGCTCAGAAATATTTGTAATTTTTTTAAAAAAAGATTTCTAGAAAGCTGTTTTGCCTAAGAGACAGGTAACGTACTGATAGGCTCACTGTTTTCCAGTAAAAAATTCACAATGCAAAGCCCAACTTTTGCACAGCAGTGGCTTCAGAACTGGTTCTCGCTATTCAAAAATGAGATACTGAGGTTACAGATAGTTTTAGGAAAATAAGAATTTAAGGCTCCGTTGCATGAAGAAAATGTAAAGAAAATATCAGAAAATGCTAGGAAAGCAACAGAAAATGAAATTGGAATACAATAGTCTTGCAGATTCCTGATGTACCTGGATCTCAAATGCTGTTAGGACTTTCCCCAGCAATATGTTAACTCTATGTTAGGTGAAGGGCAGCAAAAGTGGATGTGTTGACTGAAAGGGTTGATAGCTGAGGACCCAGAGCCGACATCATTCACAGCTCAGAGGGTTTGGGGTTGTACAAAGTCTTGTCTAGTTTTGTGGAGCAAATTGCCATTAGTATTTGCAGAGAATATTATTAGATTAATAGGGCTGAAAACAAGGTTTCTGGCACTTCTTATAGCTATTATTGATCTCTTTTTTTCTTTCAAAAGATCACATAGAGGAAATTCTGTTAATAATAGATCTGCATTTCTGCTAAAATAGACCTGTATTGATAGCATTGATCTGTTATGTTCTCATTTGCTACAAAGCGAGCTGTGACGATAAAACTAGAAGACTATCAGCTTTAGCACCTGTAGCAGGAGACCTCCTCTTGGGTAGTCCAGGTGTTCCAAACACTAAAGCTCAGAAGCAGTTTCTTAAAGAAAAATTAGCCTCTATTACTAGTATAGGGGAAAACTTCAGCAGGTTGAATATGCAAAACAAGGGAGAGGAGGAGAAGGGGGATATTAGAACTCCCTTTCACTTATAGAAATAGTTTTAATTGAGCTTACCTTAAGAGTTATGTGATGTAGCTACTAATGAAGATGAGAGCCAGAATTAATTGGGCTCATCTAGTGATATATGCTAGGATGTACTCCTTATTGGTATCAGGAAAAACCTTTCTGATTAGAGGCGCAGATATGAGAAATGCAAAACAGCTATTTTGATATAGAGTTTACTGCAGTGCTCTTGGGGAAAACCCCTTAAGTAAGGGAAAAAGACAAATTATTAGGATTTTATCTAGCAAAACAGTCTCACTGTTATAAACAAAAGTCTAAATGAAGGCTAAAAAGTGAACATGAACATTAGTTCATGAAGTGATCATTCTCTTAAAAAGAAAACCTCATCATTTTAAAATAGACCCTAAAGTGCAGCATACTTAAATAAACATGTTAAATTGGATTAAAAATTATGAAAGTCTGTATTTATAAGCTATTGAGGTTTTTTTCTGCCAACAAAAGCTGATTCTGTCAGATTATTGGGAGGTATGTTGGTTTTTAATCTTTTCCCAAACACTGACTTTGCTGCAGACTTGCACCACTGCCCCATTACTCAAAGCTGTTGTTAGTCTCACTGTGACTTGCAGAACTACAGCTAACCTTTCCAGATAAGACAATGCTGGCTACTGTTATCTGGAAAAAGCAGCAAATGTCAATCTTATGAAAAAAAATGTAGCTTAAAGACTAAACTGTTTATATTATAGCAGACACTTCTGTCTGCATTTGCCAATAAACTATATTGAAATAGAAAACTTGTTCATCTAAATAAAACATATAAATTATGATACATGCTACACTCACAAGGTGCTATTTGTAGTAAGGGTTCACTTTTTGTTTTGTATAATAACTAACACTGGAGAAGTAACAGAAGAACAATCCTTTAGTAAGCTACCTGACTTAAAGTTCAGAAACAAAAAGTGCTATTTTTGCACAACTAGAAGGTTTACTTTATGTGGAAGAGGCTATTTTTAAATCACTCCAAATAAAACCTCAGTTTTTAGAAGCATTGAGTCTATGTTTAAATATACATCTTGCATTCAGATAACTTCATGACTAGCAAAAACGCATTAGTTTTAAGGTGCTAAAAAAAAAGTTAAATATGCCTTTAAAGACTTTCTTTCATGTATTTTTAGAATATGTTTTTCCCTGTATAACATGAATTACTAAGAACACCATTTAGCTTGGATCTTCGCTTCAGTCGATAAGGTGTATGCGGCTGCCCGAGGTGTTAAGACCAGAGTTATGGATAAAGCAGCCACACTGGGAGCAGAGGTTCCAACCCACGGAGCACCTGGGTCTTGCGCTGGGCTCAACGTTAAAGCCAGGGTAACGAATCACTGCTTGAGCTATCCAGCTTAATGACAGCATTGGCATGTTTATACATGGGCTCCTGCTGTACTTTTCTTCAAGTAGCCATAAAATGAATGGACAGGAGACTAACTGAGGTAGCTCAGTCTACTGAGATTCCTGGGCTCTCAGTGCCCATATCCAAGCTAGTAATATATACACATGCACACACACAAACAAAAAACAACAAAAACCTCCACACACATCCACCACACACCCTTCCAAGCATGCTTCCCTGCCACCAAACACTAAGTACACCAGCATAACAGAAATACTTTCAAGTATATCCAGTGTGATTCATACAATGAGAAAATACAGCAGACATTGTGCAAAAAGCTAAACATAAGAATTCAAATACGCTTGGTTTCTTCAGCATTAGCTGAGAAACATTTTTATATATCTGTATCCATCTGTCTGTACATCACTTGGACCAGAACACAGGACAATAGCTGCTCAGAAAGCCCAGAACACAGAATAACACATTAATAGCTTCCTGCCCAAAGTGAGAGTGAGTGACTGGCATCGAGGTCTGCCCTCAGACACATCCCGAGACATCACAGCACTGAAAAGCACCAAAGCAGACACTGAGGCTGATGGCCTCTCTGATAAGGTACTATAAGAGGACAGACANGAGGTCTGCCCTCAGACACATCCCGAGACATCACAGCACTGAAAAGCACCAAAGCAGACACTGAGGTTAAGGCTGATGGCCTCTCTGAGAAGGTACTATAAGGGGACAGACAGCACCAAAGTAGTCACACCCAGGCCATGAAGCCCATGAAAGGCAAATTACCGTATCCAGGAAAGTTATTAACAAGAGCATGTTTGCTCATGAATGGATAACTTGACTGTATTGCACATCACGCTTGGCTTCCTGGAGACTAATCATCCAACATCATTTCAAGAGAGAGTATCCTCCACCTTGTAATCCCTTGTAATTTTATCTCATCAAAAAGAATCCTCTGCATTACTGACCCTCCAACAGTGAAGAAGGACCTCCATATTCTGAATACACTTTTCTCCTGTCCATAAACACCTCTCCTTACTAAGATTAATGTCTTGCTGCTGAGGTACCATACCTGTATGGCAAAGCTCTCAAATGCTTTCAAAGCACAATCCAAGCAGTATATCACAGTCACACCTGTAAAATAAAAAACAACAAGCAAAAATGAGTCCCACAGTCCTTTAGTTCCAGGGTCAGAAATGTATCTCAAAAGAACAAAAGAGAGAAGGAGAGAAAAGAGGACTATGAATAAACCCAAAATGTTCAAACATACAGTAATATATAATAAAGTCCTACATAAAACCTGAGTCGCTAGTCTTGGAGAATGCTATAGGACAGCTTAAGTAAGAACCTGATAAAAGTACTCAGACTAAAAGTCCCCTGCCTATCAGCACCTATTTCTTTGTAGTTCACACAAAAACTCAACTACTTCATCTGAAATAATCACAGCTGTCAACTACTTTCATAACTTCAAGTCATCGAAGCTTAAGTTACTACTAATACACAAGCTCAAGTTCATGAACTCTCCCTTCAGTTCCTTCCATAGGTTCCAATGGGATGGTTTCAATTAAGAGAACTCTTAAAACCAGACTACATTTTTTCCATTAACCTTTTTCCTAAGTAGTTCTTTAAGAAGGTCGTAAACAATTAACCAAACTGCAGAGTACTCTTAAGAGGGAAAAAACAGGGAAACCCTCCATTTTACATTTGGAGAAAACATAGAAGTTCCTAAGTGACTTATGCCTTAGGACATGCATAACATAGGGCTGAAAACACTCTTCTGTAAAGCCCCGACTATGATTCAGTATGATAGGGAAGACTTAGCACAAATCCATTTGACTGTGAAACAAATAAACAAATAAAATGAACTACTACAAGCTAATGCAGTGTCAGTACATTAAAACTCACGTACACTGGTGAAAATGAAAATTCTGGAAAATAGATTACCTATGCAATCTATTTCACTACTTCCCAATTAATGTAGGTGCTTTTTTATTTTTAGAATATAATGGGATAACCTACATGAAATATTGTTATTTTAAGTGGCATGTGTGTGCACACACATATTCATAGAGTAATACTACAGGTTTAAAAAAAAAAGGGGAAAAAAAAACACACTTGAAAATTGACAGTTTCAAATGTAGACTTCCCTTAATCCTAATTTACATGTTTTTTCAGAAATATTTGCTCTCTTATTTGGTCAATTCAAACATGATTCAACTAAACATCCAATAAACAAGTTTTTGCCTAGAAAATGCATCACTTCCACTTCACTACGAGCTCAGAACAAATCCTTCAATGGGAAAATACGAACCTGGCGCAACACCTCCCCTGCTGCACACTTGTTTGCTGACATCAGAACAGGCTGTAGAAAATTCTGGCACAGATTTTTGAACATAGTGCCTTAAGCCGAGTCAGAAGCCTGATGAGAATGGAGAACAAATAAAAACAACCCCCTGCACAATATATCTGGAGAATACAGACACAATCCAGTTTGCAGCGTGGTCTGAAGGGAACATGCAGCAGCGGGAGGAAATCCCTTAGCTTGGTACTGCCAAAATCTCCACTTTCTGAAACTACTCTCAGCATTTACTGAGAGTGCTCAAAGGTCTCACTTGCAGCTCTCTTAATCCCAGTTCATATTTCAGCCCACACTCCATTGAGTGCAGCAACACCAGGAAAGATGAGAACTGGAATACAAGTGTGAAAAATTTATGGAGACCTTGCAGTACTTTTTAGAAATGCTATTTTTAAGATGGATTTAAATATCCTGAAGCATAACATTGTTTGGTATCACCTATACTAACATTTAATCATTATACACAACATTGTTTGGTATCACCTATACTAACATTTAATCATTATATACCTAACATGGGCAAAAATTATCCTTCTGCCAATTCCAGAATTTATCATAAAAATGTATTGCATATGACATTTTTTTCCATGATAATTGGAAAGATAGTGAGGAGGTGAAAAACAACCCACTGCTGACCTAGGACATCATTTCTCTGCGGCAACACTATTACTTAGTGGTGTTACCTACAAATAGAGCAATTTTCTCCTGAATGGTTAAAAAAAAAAAAAAAAAGAGAGGGAAAAAAAAAGTCTCACTATTTCTAAATGAAGATTGGAAGATGGATAAGTCTTAAATGGATATAGCCTGAAGAGAATAAGAATTTTATAATTATCCTTATCTTGTAGTATACTGTTCTTAGACAAGGTCATACTGCATATACAAAACTGCTGAGCTGACTATACCTCATTAAATAAGCTCTAGTATGCTGGAGCATCAGTATTTCTTTTTCTCATTTGAAATGTGCAAGTCACAAGTGTTTCAGCTACTATGCATCCTTCTGCAGCTCAAAAAAATCAACTTATTTTATTTATTAAAAAAAAAAATGCTTTCTAGAGGTTTAAGCATTAAATTACCTGTGGCTTCTATCTTCACCACTCTCTCCANACAAGGTCATACTGCATATACAAAACTGCTGAGCTGACTATACCTCATTAAATAAGCTCTAGTATGCTGGAGCATCAGTATTTCTTTTTCTCATTTGAAATGTGCAAGTCACAAGTGTTTCAGCTACTATGCATCCTTCTGCAGCTCAAATAAATCAACTTATTTTATTTATTAAAAAAAAAAAAAAAGCTTTCTAGAGGTTTAAGCATTAGATTAAATTACCTGTGGCTTCTATCTCTCTCCATGACCATGAGAAGGACCTGCAATTTCAATTGTAAAAGTAGTCAGTCTCCATCAAACTCCAGAACTCCAAATGTAACAAAACTGCAGTCCTTGGTTAGCTACCCGCTGCTTCCCAAAGCAGCCAGCCTCCGGCACCCCCGAGTGCACCAGCCTACTACAAAAGGAAGTGTAACAGGCCACGCAGCAGTACGTTGACCTGAAAATGATGGCAGAGCAACACTCGGACAGTCACCAATTCCACCATTTTTGACAGTTCCAACAAGTCACTAGTTAAGAAATTCAGGATTTAGGGCAGAAGTCAGCATTAGACAAAAGAGGGGTCTGTTTTATTTGGAGTACCCTATGCACATTTTAATTGGGCACTATTTGAGAAACGTATGCTAGGTTTAAATCCTAAAGAAACATAACTAAAATACTTTAAGTATTCAAAAGAACAAATATTAATCTTTCAGACCTCATTCCTAACTTTTAGTAAAGATGCACTCTTCTGCTATTAAAAAGAAAATAACTTGTTCCCCTCCTCAACTAAAAAAGCTTGCTTTTCCCTCCCAGCCCCCAAAACTTATCTCAGGGAATGATTTGCTATGAGTTGACATCCTAATTCAAAAACACCTAGTCATAACTAAAGCTTGTAGAAGTGAAAATATTGTTGAATATTTTTATAAGCTATCATTGAATTATTATTCCACCATAGCTGTTGCACTGCATCATTCTAAGTAAAAGTAACTAAATAAAATTCATTACTAGTAGCAGCATATATCCGCATAAAAACTTTTCTATAAAGCCATATGGGCACCAGACAGCTATTCCCCCAACCAAATATGTGTCCTTGTTTAAGGAACTCAAAATAATAGTCATGTGCAAGAACCATCACTTATTTGATCTTCCATAGGAAACAAAGCTAAGTTGAAGCCACTGTACCACGTATCACCAGCACCACAAACTAAAAATATAGTTCCCTCTCCACAGAGTCTACTTTATTATTCTGCTCTACAAATTCTATGAGAGTATTTTTTCCTTACTAGAATTAATTTTAGATAAACAAGTATTCTGTATGCAGTACGCAAATTTAAATAGAAATATATGTATATTGTTTTAATTCCAAAAGCAAATTTCTTCTCCACAATGTTCACTGCTAGACTGGATTGGGCCCTGACATAAGACAACACTGAGCAAGAGCAGAAAATCATAAAACAATCCCAAGTATAAGAGAAGATAATTATACTTAAAGAAACAGACACACTTAATTGTTATGCTCTTAGATGCGAGTACATCATTTTGATGATGCAAAACAATTCAGAGCGAGACACTGGAAAGGGCAGAATATAACAAGAGTCAGTAATGGTCATCCTCTACTCAGATCATCGAGATTGGCTGTGCTTACAACACAACACAATTATCAGACCTCAAACATCAAAGATAACATCACAGAGCACATATTCTCATGTCACACACTACAATAACTTCCCTACTAATTATGACTCAGAGCACCAATATTTCACAACAGTCTATATAGAAACTCATAACGTAAGAGTGACTCCGAGAGGTTACAAACGGCTGTTCCATACTGCAGATTTAGGAATTCTTTCTCCCCTTGGTGTACTATATATAGCACATTTATATTTCCACTAAGTGAATTTAATGCACACTAAGCCAATTAAAAAAAATAAGAATATACACACACAAACAAGGAATCCTAATATTAATAATTAGATATTTAGAATTCATTAAAAAACAACTTTTGTAAAAGAAATGTAGAAACTTGAAGCATTTTACATCAATACAATTAAGTTTCACTACCTTTCAAGTAACTGAAAGTCTTTAAGAATTAGAGTGGAATTATCCTACTGATTTGCAAGAAACTTGTTACACTTGTCAAGGTGGATTTTTAACTATAAAAGTTTTTAATTGTTAGTTAGTGAATAATGCATATATTGACTTGCAAGAAATAGAAGTAGCTCAATTCATATTTTGAATAACAGGAATTCTTCTCAAATTACAGGAAAAAAATAGATATGACAGAAACTATCATAAGGAATATTCACTAAATTTATCTTTTGTTTTGGAAGGTCTCCACTTTGTGTCACTCAGCAAGATCCACCCCCACAACTGTCTGCAGATGTAAAATGCCAATTTTGACTGTTGTGACAGTGGTTGAGGTAGCATCACACAAGTCATTATTCAAACTGTGCTATTATTTTAACTGTTGACAAAATTTTTGCATTGCTTCAGCAAAGCTTTACTGTTATATGCCATTACTTGTACTAATTATTTTCAGTGATGAAATTCCATGAAAAATTAATTCAAACATGTAAAGAGGTATTGAATGTTTTACCTATTTCTTTTTCAGACAACAAAAAAAGCTTTCATTAAAGAAAAAAAGAAAGAAAAAAAAATGTGAGAAAACACCTTCATAAGCGATCGCAGAAGAGGAAAACCAATTCCTCATGGTCCTCAAACAAACAAAAAATAAAATAAATTGCAACCTTGGCTTCAGTTTGATCAAGTTAACCCTGTTTGTGCCTGAAAATGGGAAAAGATAAGTTTAATTGCAAGGGCTGGACCATGCTACTTCAAAATACTGCATGCAAGTTTCTGCAAAGACAGCAACTCAAAGTTTTCCATTGTGCATGACTAAAAAATATGACATTAAATTGCACACTACTTAAACAGAAATATCTTTTCTTAATCCACCCTGTGTCTCATCTCTTCCATACAAAGATAGAGAATGAACTTCAAAAAAAAGGCAGTATGTCAAAACATTTGATTTTTAGCGGTTTAAAGAAATATGATTTGAGAAGCAATATACATTTTTGTATATTGCTAATTATTTTGTGCAAAGATGTCCACAAGATGGTGCTGTAGTTCTATTTTACAAGATACTACCACCTATATTCTCTATACATTTGGTCTCTACTGCATTTCACTGCTAGAATAATGGATGGAGTGATTGCAAGGTTTATTTTCTATCAAGGTGCAAAATAAGTTCACATCATCAGTCAACATTAACTTTTTTCTTTTGGGAAACACATATAGTGGAAAAGTTCTACAACAAAAGCCCAAAACCTCTTGACTAAGTTTATATAACAATAATGGATCACCATATGTTCTTCTGTAAAAAGTCATATATTCCATATGGTTAAAGATCATAATTATTGCTAAATCATATAAATCACTTTTACTAGAATAATGTCAAACAGCTGCTTTCACCTTCATTTGCAAACTCTGTCAAAAAAGAAACACTGATATTATGCTATCAAACTTTAAAATCTTTTCATGTGAAGTTGTTATATAGCACAAAAAAAGATCTGATATGATTTAATGCCTAGCAATATAGTAAGGGTTAAAAAGAAATCTCCTGTTCTTATCAAGCCCCACACATACCTTTGATTTCATTATATGATGTTTATGGAAGTCTTACATCTACTTATGTCTCTAAAGAGAAATTTTATACAGCTTCAAATCATAAAAGCATGGTGTATCTTTGTGTACTGGATGGTCTCCATCTGTGCTGCTGGTCTTAAAATGTGTTGGGTAAGAGTACTAAAACACTCAACACATTTCTTGCAGTCAAAGTCTGTGAACTTACTTACACATTTTAGTGTTTAGGATCGAACTGACCCTTGCTTTGTCAGTGTTAATGGAAGCCATAATGTGTTGGTACTCTCCAACCAGGCATGAAAATTTACTTGAAAAAAAATCCTCAAAAAGCCAAACCCCCTAAAGATACATATTTATTTACAACTGTGTATCTAAGTTTCCCTTAATACTTATTCAGCAATACAGATGGTAAGATGGTATGTAAGAAAGCCTCTTGGGTGCAATATGCTAGTCCCAGCTGGAGTGTTTCCAACAGGATGTAAACCATGGTCCTCAAGCCTACACACACACACACACAACACACTTATTAGCACAGCGCTAACAAATGTCAACACAAAAATACATTGCTGTAATGACTTCACTTTACCAAGGCAGGAAACTATATGAACTTCCCCCCCCGCCAAAAGGCTAAAGAACAGAAATAAGGAAATAATACACAAATGCATTAAAAATATTTATTCTAAAACAATAAGAGCACTGGTGATCAAATTATATATTAAAATTTCAATGCTGTACAAACATATATATATTAGTTACAATATTCATAAACTACAAAGAATAGGTCCAAAGATTTGTTTTTCAGGTCTTCTCAGAGGTGTTGCTTGAGTTTTTCAACAATTCTGAGGTCTCTTCAATCCTGAAAAGAAGTTTAGACACACACGTTAAAGCACAGTAAAACGCTAGTCAAATGTTGCTCTTATTTTAGACTCTTTAGAAGGTTTAAAAAATAAATAAAACAAAATAAGCAGCAGTAAACTAAATTTCCTCCCATTCTCCCTCTTCCCCTGCAGTTGGAATACTGAATGCCTACCAATTATCAATAAACACTAAGCACACACACACACATAAGTAACCAACAATAAAATTTGAGTTTAAATCACACACAAAAAATGGCTATAGCTTTAAGGTGAGACATTTGTACAATAAATATCTCTTCTTAAGGAAATATTATATAGCAATTCATTTCACACCCACACATTACAAATCTCAGGACAATACCTTAATATATCTAATGCAGTGATTTGCCTGAAACCTGTCTTCCTTTTTATTAAAGGAGAAGGGGGGGGGAAAAAAAAAAAAAAAAGAGAAAAAACCTTCAATTTTTGTTCCTGTAAAAACAAAAACCAATTCCAGGCAATTCTTATCAGAAAATATATACTATTCCTATTACTTGTCAAACAGATTCTAAACACTCTTTAATCTGCAGTTAATACCATTAAGAATGATTTCTCGTGCTTGTTAGAAACCAAAACAGTGACTCATCCCACAAATACAGACCTGTAAGTGGATTTATTATCCAGTAGAGTCATAAGGAAATGCCACACCTGACGTAGAGACCTTTGAGGTTTGGAACACATATGTACATTCTCTGTATGCCTTAGTCCAATACAATTCCCCCCTGGGAAATGAATTCCTGCTGCTCTTTCCTATTACTTACATTTTACTTATCCTCTCCATTCTTTGTCTTGTTGTCTCCTGCAATTTAAAAGCAACAAATTTAGTGAACTCTTCAAAGCTAGAGATCTTCAGATATACTTTCAACCTGGAAAATTCAGAGAAAGAGACTTCAAACATTATTTACATATCAGGAGAATTTTTAAGAGACATGCCTAGATGTACCTTTGTATAGTTTCCTTCTTTTCCACTGTAGTATAAACGACTAAAACTACAGCTTACTTGCTCTTTTAACCTTAGAAAGGAAATCAACTAAGTTTACCGATTTTACTTACCTTTGAAACATCTGTCAGATCATGACAATTAATGGTCATGGCTTTGGGAGATGGGACTGTGGATAACTGCGAACTGTACCCAGACGACTGATGAAGACTCTCTGGCATCTCCTCCTTCCTCTCTGTATCTACAGAGAAATACTCATTCTTGTGTCACCTTTGCCTTTTTGCTCTCTAATACAAGGTCAGCTATCAAGTAGTTTTGATTTACAGTATGCAATAACAGAAGAGAAAGCATTATTTGGAAGAGTAGGGGGGAAGCTACCGTGAGTGTCCAAAATACGTTTCCCATTCCTTAAAACAGCAAAAGTGGGACATACCAAGTGTAACACATACAAGACTAATTTAAAAGAAAATATCTAGAAATGCTAACTTTATCCTGACAACAGTTAAATGAACACTTAAATATAATTACTGGGTCAAATATTTAATACTATTTCCTATAGCATCCATTCTTTGGAAACTACCTATTGAAATATGTTTTTAGTTTTTATTAAAGAACTGGTATTGTAAGCAGCAACATTATAAACAAAATCATCACTTGTTTAACTTGAAATTTGAAGCTCCTGCAGTTTTCCTAGGCCAGCTCTCTCTGATGTTCTAAGCTCCCACTGGGATTAGGTTAGGTTAGGCATCCATTCAGCACCAACAGACCCATCATTTACATTAGGAAGACTTTGGTCGGTTGTTTCTTTTTTAAAATCAAAACTATTAAAAATATATTTGCATCTTGGATTTTTCTGGCAAGGTCGTATTTGTGTTGCATTAATGTTTTAAAAATAATTATTTTGGTAAAGAAAGCTTCTGAAAAACAGGATACAGATACAAAACAACTCAAGTTCAAGTCTTAAAAACATCATTTTAGTCAGGGCTTACAAGAGGTATATAGCATATGCCTTTAATTAAAGAGTCATAAACACTCACCAGGAGAAACTGGAATCCTACTGGATGAACATTCTTGATTTACATTGTTGAACCCCGTTACATCACTCTACAATACAATTTACTGTATTTTAGTTGTATATCCTGCTTAAAAATGTTTAAATAGTAACTACATATGCATGTACTAAACCAATACAAGTGCATTATCTCTTATAGGGGCCAAAATCACACATGGTTATATTGCATTATAAAAAAGTCTATTTCTCAACCAAGAACTAAGGTTTGCTGCTGTTAGCTTAACAAAATAAATGCAGCTTGCACTTCCACCCGATATTCAGAAATGTTGCTCCTCAACCTTGAAAACATGGGGCTATAGATCTGAACTGAAATTCCCCCCACTTAAATATTCCAAACTCCGAAGTCCATTTGCAGCCAGTTCTCCAGGTTCCCAATGGAGAGAAGACTCCTACAAGAATGGTTCAGTGGTTAATCCCATCTCTGTGTCTCAATGCTTGATGCCATTTTGTTCACAGGCAATGAAACAAAACTAAAGTTACACTAACACTAAATGTTTGTGTGTGCATGTTTCTAAACCAAAAAAAGTAGATAATCTCTAGACAATTCACCAATGAGTTTTCATTATGATTTGCAAAGTCTATCACTCTTTAATCTGGAATAACTATACCAGTTAGCAGCTGTAATATTACACTCAAAGACATAGGGAGAGAAAAGTATTAGGTATTACATGGGAAAAAGCTGAGGTTGGGGGCGGGGGGGGGGGGAGAGAAAAAAAAAAAGAAAACCTTTAAAATGAGAAAGAAAATGAAAGGGGTGGAGGGGAAGATATCTGCACTGACTTCTTCTGCCTGTTCCCTTCCTGTGAAACAGATTTAGTAGCTTTCAGACCTTCCTAGAGCTGCATGCACAGCTGCTGCTACTTTGGCAGCTGTGCAAAATGGATCATAGAGTGTTCCTGCTACATTGGCTAAATGACAGAAGTTTCCTGCAAAATGCAAGGGTAAGAAGAAAGAAGTAATTCTCAACTGCTCCTCTATCTGTGAAGCACAACTTGGATGGATTTCCATGAAATAAAGCAACAGCAATTTTATGGCCCAAAGGATTTTTTCTTGGCAGTTTCCAAACAAGTCAGATGTTGAAAGACTTTAAAAAACATAAAAGCCAGCTTCTTTTGCTTTGAAGCAGCAATGCCACACACAAACTAAATCCAAGCTTGTTTCTGCAGACTTGAAAATGCAGAACAGAAAAAAAAGAGAATATTTGAGTGATAGTAATGTTACGAATTTTAGTAGCAACTATTTCAGACTATTTCAAACCTCTCAATCTCATTGTTACATGTTTCCATGAGCTCAATTTACTACTAAAAGTAATAAAAGAATGAGACTTGTCTGAAACACAGGCTTTCCCATGGTGGTAATGCCATAAACACAGCAACCACTTTCTGGAAAGGGCACACATGGACAAATCTCAACAGGCTTTCAGCTGAACAGCCATGAAAAGACAGCTAGCAAAAGATTCTTAAAAATAGCTGTTATTTGGACTATGCCCACCAATAATTAAGGTATAGTATTTATCCACTAGAGACTGACTTTACATGGTAATTAACTTGAGACATTAATGACCATAAAACAAATTAACCAAAACCCGAGGAAAAAATGCAAATGAGAAAGTCACCAATTATTCTTTTATGCTTTTTCAAAGTAAAGATCAGCCTGACTACTTTCCACTTCAAAGTGTGCTTATTTGGCAAAATGTTGAAGGAACACACACACACACACAACACTTTTGTATACAAGCATTACAGAATCACAGACTGGTTGAGATTAGAAGGCACCTCTAGAGATTACCTAATCCAACCCCTGCCCCTGCTCCAGCAGGGACACCTACAGCATGTGGCACAGGGTTACATCCAGAAGGGTATGGGAGATCTCCAGAGGAGGAGATTGCACAACCTCCCTGGGCAGCCTGTTCCTGTGCTCTGTCACCCTCACAGAAAAGAAGTTCCTCCTCAGATTCGGGCAGAATTTCCTGTACTTCAGTCTGTGCCTCTTGTCCTATCCTGTCCTATCTTGGCCACCACTGAAAATAATCTGGTCTCATCCTCTTAACACCCTGCCTTAAGGCGTTTATGCACACTGGTGAGATCCCCTATCAGTCTTCTCTAGGTTAAACAGGCCCAGTTCTCACAGCCTTAGTCTCCTACTAGTAACATCTTCAAGTCTGCAAGGCCAGCAGCATAACCCAAATTCCTGGTTATATTTCCATTAAACATTTAGACAGCTACAGAGAATATTTTTTACATATATATATATGTATATATATATTACTAATCAAGCATTTTTCACATGAGTTCTCAATTTTTTGAGATCTTTTCATAGTATCAGAAGGATACATATGAGATTTAAGTAAAAACATTTTTAAATTAAACAGGTGTTCAAAAGTATGATGCTACAGTTAACATTTTCAGATATTTCCATGCACACATATGAAGTTATGTAATCTGCATGTACATATACATAAAGACCTTTCAACAGCATGAAAAAAAATACAGTTTGACTGCAGTAACTGATTCGCGATATACCCCAAATGTAGTCACATCACAGCTGCAGCACTTCTGTACATTTAGGAATGTATGAAGAGGTGGTGGTGGGGATTAAGAAGGAAACAGGGGAGGGGGATGAAGTGTTATCAGTAAAGCCAGAAACAAAGCTATCCATCAGATAAGGCATCAGGAAGCTGGGAGAGCGGGAGGAAAAACAGCAAGAACCAGGCCCACAAGCACTGCACTTGCACAAGACTTTTGTTGCCATTTAGTAATGGCTGTACAGCACTATAGAAAATAGTTAGTATTACTACTGTCATATCTGGCTTGGTCAGACAGTATTACTACCGCCCTTTCTGTCATAAAAGGCAGAAATTGGTGTACCTTTTTTGATTGCAGCAATAGCTCGGTTTCAAGCAGCAAAACTCGACTCAACAAATTATTCCAGTCCTTCTCATCTATGATCACCTTTCCTTTCAGTCTGTCTTCTAAAACAGATAGTTTCTCTTCTATCCAATCTAGCTTATTAAGCTTTTCCTGGCAATCAGCAAGCTGGCACTTAAGGAACTCAATCTGAGAATTATCTTCTAAGACCTGGAAACATAGATAAGAATACCCGTCATCCAATTTAGACATATAAGTAGAGCTCATTATTTGATCTATGAAGTTTTTTTTTCTCCTTCAGCAACTGCATTCTGACATGTTAAAGAACACTTTTTCTTCTCAAATAACTGTAAACAGGCTGTTCATGAAACTTTTATATATTCAAAACGATTAAAAAAGAGCTGGTTTCAGCATCACTGAAGCATTTGAAAGCATTTTATTAAAAGAATAATGTCTTGGACATGAAATGCCACAAGAATTGTATCATTTTTACCTACTTTTAAAATCTATTCTACATAAATGTTAGCAGTAACAGAAACTGTTTTCCAGCGAATTTGCATCATGACCTCACCATTAGCTGGTACCAGGAACTGCAGAAAAAAACTGTAACATAAAGAGGATTCACTGATGTTCAAGAAAACAGAAGAACTGAGTAAAAACATCTTTTATGGGTAAAGCAGTGATGATTTTTTTTCCTTTATTGCCTAAAAAGGGTTCAATCAACATCACTTCCCCCCCCTTTCTTTCAAACGATTAAAGTAGAAAGGATGCTATGGCATTCTTTGCACAGAAATCCATTAAAATATATCTGAAAACTAATCTTCCCCTATGATAGTTAAAATGGACCAATTAATTCAAAAAATATCAANAAATGATAAAAAAAAAAATTCCCCCCCTCCTTAAAAAAAAAAAAAAAACAAAAAAAAAAAAAAACTCTTGTTGAAAGGTCAGTACAATTTTACTGCATTCTTTTTCCATACACATTTACCATGTAAGTTATATTCAAGCTGCAGGAACTTACTTGTTCACATGTGACTTCCAGAACATCATGATTTAAGTATAATTCTTCTTCATTGTCTCTCTGTACTGGAAGGGCTGGTGGATAAAGGTTGTCACCATCTTCACTTTCTGGATGTCGTTCTACTTGAGGCTTTTTGAGCATGTATTAAAAAAAAAGAAAAACTCACTCACTAGTGTTATTCATTACAAGAACTCTTCTTAAAATCATGCACTAGTTAATTGACACAAAGGGCTACTATTTTAGCATTTAACTTTTTAAAAGCTAACAATCATCTCCACTTGTTGCAAAACAAAAAGAATTAAAAAAAAAAAAAAAACTATAGGAATGAAAGAATTGTAAGAGACCTATGCACACACTTTGCTGTCTTGAAATATACCTTGGTTTGCATAGAAAGTATTGAAAATATAAACACCCCCTTTTAACAATCAGGGCTGCTAGATTTCAGGATGTGAGTAAGAAGGCATGAATCTCAATCTTAAATCAACTCACAAACAAGAGAGCCTCAACACTAAGAACTACCACACAATCTTTTAGAAGAAAAAGCTCTACAAGAAAGATTAAAACTCTTATTTTCCTTGATTGGTGTTGGCAAATAGCCAACAATTCAGAAAAGATCCCTATTTACTACTACTCATATCAGCCTTTAGATCTATAAAGTAAAAAATAAAAAGACATACCTGTTTCAGATTCATAGCATTGTCATTAGGTTCAGCATGAACTTTATCACAATTTGACCATTGTTCATATTTTAAAGATCCAAGTTTTCTTCTTGGTTGGGATTTGATCTTCAAAATAAAAAGGAGAAAAAAAAAAATGCCAGCATAATACAGGAATAATTTCTTCAGAAAACNAAAATAAAAAGGAAAAAAAAAAAAAAAAAAAAGCCAGCATAATACAGGCATAATTTCTTCAGAAAAACATCATTTCTAAGTGTCCTTAATAGGCAGAAAGACTGAGCAGTACAAATGTAAACACAGTTGGAATTCTGCAATATAACACTCTCTAAAATACACTTAAGTATGAGTCAAATTAATAGAGAAAAATTGATCTCTTTTTGAATGCTGTACCCATGCATTAATAAGTCAAGGATGCATCAAAGCTAGTCATAAACACAAAAATAACTTGCAATAAAAGTGAATGACAAATAAATAGGAAAGAAGGACTTAGTTACATCCCCAAAAGTGATAAACAGAATACAGAAATTCTGAAGATTGCTACAAACACAAATCAATGACAAAATCATGTAAAATATTAAGCTTTAAACACATCACACACTGATATATATTAACACCTTAAAGTGCATCAAAGGTGATTAATAATTAAGTTTAAAATGTATTCTGCAGGAATGTAAATACAAGTGTGGGATTTAAACCAGAACTTTGACATATCTTTAAAACAAGTAAAACAAGTAAAAACTTTCAAACAAAGTAAACCCTTCTAAGTCTACATAAAAGTCTAATGAGGTAAACATTTAGGATGTTTAGAAATGTAAAAGAAAACATTTACTGCACATTTATCATTTTTTTCCTAATAATTTTATTTTGTTGATACTGCAAAACATTGGCAGCTTCTTGTCTTTTGTATACCTGATAACTACTCAAGCATCTAATAAGTGTACTTCATACTACATTCTCCCTTGCGTTATCAATGATGCTCTGTCCTCAGATAAACTGATCTTCAAAAGAAGAAATCAGTCTCAAAGTTATTTGGTCATTACCTTATTCAAGTTACTTAATTCCTTATGCTTTTTCATCACAAAGTTGATTATGTCACAAACAACCTGCATTTTTCGTTCTGCAAAGCCAAACTGAAGAAATTGCTGTTTTGTTAAGATTGGTTTATATTGAAATAGATCCCGAAGAAGCTGCAATATTTTAAAAAAGAAATTACTTTGAGATTATCATGCTTTCATTCCACACATCACCAAATGAATAAGGAATTAACTGCTAAGTGACATATTCTAGGGTGATTCTTCTGGTTAGGTTTTTCAACCTACCATTTCTAGTTCACATACCCGTTTCATTTACATCACTCTTGCAGTTTCTCTCACATCATCTTAAGATGTATCAAACAAATTACTGTAGATGCTAACTTGAAAAAAAAGAATTCAAACAAAGAATCACAAGTAAGTGTGCAATAAAAGACTGCATTAATAAGTCAAAGGGATAGTAAGACTACCACTCCAATTTCTCTGTAATGCAGTCTTTATCTTCTCCAGATGAGAAATTAATCTAAGGAAATTGACATTAACACAAGCAGACTGCCTTTAACACAGATGTAAAGTATATTTACAGATATATTAAAGACAGCATGAAATTAGTTTCATTCAATTAAAAAAATAATTTGATACTAATTATAAGCTGTTAACAAGTGGACTTCATATATTAATTTGTCAAGGCATTTTAAAATAACTATACTTTTTTACTTGTTAGCACTTTTATTGATGTTTGCTATGATTTTTTGCTGGTCATAATTCCTCTAAGATCAATTCTGGCTATATAAATGTATTGTGGAATAAATATTTTGGCATTTGTCACATTTAACATAAAAAACAATTTTGCTGATTGTTTCAAAACTGAAATTTAGCTAACACTATCTGCTTTTATTTCCAGAAAAATATAAGTTAAGATTTAGTTATGGCTCACCTAAATTCTTAGCAGAACTGCAAATGATTTTTATTGCCAACCTTTTTATGTCCTAATAAAACACACACTAGATGTTTCACTGTTATGAGGCCATATTCAAAGTTGTCCCTCTTGTGCAAAGAGCACCAAGTCAGATACCTTATAAATCGCTTCAATAAAACGCAAGTCACTCTTTGCTGTGAGTTCTACATCACATTTCACCAGAAGTTCTGCTATGTATGTTGAGAAAGATGTAAAAGAATAGCTGATGATGGGTAAAAATACAGCTGGATCACCCTTTATTAACCTATTGAGAAATAAAAGTATTTTATACATAACAAAGAGACAAAAATAAGTCGCTTCAAACATCTAACCTCAGAAGTATACTAATATAGCCAGTATGATACTAACATCAAATGAGCTTGCACTTCAATTCAAGATTTTTCCAGCTATCTTGATCACTGGAATTTTCCAAGCACCTCTCACTCAAAAGTCCATACTTTTATTTGTAAGGATCTTGAGATAGTGTTTTTGTGAGCCCTCCAATTGCTCTAACCTTGTCAAGTCTAAAACTCAACAGGCTTTACTCTCTAAACACTAATTTTCTATCTTTAATGAATGACATTTCTTCAAGGGGCTTTTTTTCTTCCCCTCACAGATTTTACATGATACAGGAGAACCCTGAACACAAAGATGAGTTTAGTGACCAGTACTTCTGATCCATGAAAAGAAGAAATATCATGAAGTATTATATTAATGACAAATTTAAAAGTGACACAGTAGAGTCAAAAGGTATGTTGAACTGATCATTCATCTAGAAAATACAACATATTTGCATGTTGTGGCATAACCATCTACCTAATAAATACCCTAACTTCTCTCAGTACCATGACTTTGGGATAATTTTTATTTATTCATGGTTTTAAGCTATTACCTAATGCAATACAAGAAAATTAACAATTTTTACTTCCCGAAACATTCAATCGGTTTTGTTTACACAAAAATAATAGATAACATTTAGAATACATATTTTATCCATTTAGGCTACTCTTATGGCTTCCATTATTCAAACAAACACAGAGAGATCATATTTCTCATACTAAAAATGTATTGACACACATTGTTTACATATTTCACTCTCATCACATATTAGTATAAATTTATTCACACTCCTCCTTACCCAGTATAATCCACATCTCTTGGATAATTTAACAAGCGAAGTCCTTGCTCTATTTTTCTTAAACTTCCTTTTAGGTCTCCTGTTGCCATTATTCCAAATGCTATTCTTTTAGATCATGAGGTAAGTGTAATACAGTACATTCTTCTCTCCTAAAATAAACAATCAAAAATTACATGTGCATGAAAACTTAAAATGCAACAGAATGATCAACAAAATTCACTTTTTGACTCTTTTTTTTTCAAGACACTTCCAAAATCTTATAACACAGCACAGGCTAGAGTTCAATACTAATATCACCAACCTTCCTCATGCAATTTCACTCAGTATCATGTGCTAACCCTCAATCCTACCAACTACTAAAGACCTCTAAAGGTAAGGAGATCTTTAGGGCTGACAAACTCACTCAAATTAAGTTAAACGTGTTCTTCTACTATTTCAAAGGAGCAGAAATCCAAAAGTAGTAAAATCTTTTATATTCTTTGGTCTAGAAAGCTTCCTACTCTTCAGATCTCTCAAGGTGAAGAACATTAAAAAAAAAAAAAATCCACACACACACACCCACCACACAGACAATCACACACGCTACCATGCCTGATGGTCATCCTGGCTGATTACACAACTTTTAAAGATACTGTAACCTTTCAATATTTTTGACAGCTTTTCCCCAGCAAATGTGAAATAGTTCAGGAAACCACCTTAGATCATTTAATCCCAACTTGACTGGCCCAAAGAGCAATTTTTAAATACATAAATATCAGAAGACATGCCTAGCAATTCACCCTGGATAGTACCTCTAGATTCAAATGATCAATTAAACAATACTAAAATTGTGGTGGGTGGAGAGGCCACAGATTTCCTAACATTTCTAGACAGGTGTAAATTTACTGTCATGATAACAAGTGCACCTCAAACTTCTCTGTTGTATCACATAAACTAAAGACCCACTTCTAATTTACTATGAGCTTTTGCTTCACGGGCAGCACAGACTTAGCTAACCACTCATCTCAGAGGTGCATTTTTCTCTGCAGAACTGTTCTGGATGGAAGTTAAAGGCAGTAACCAAGAATAAAAGGTAACGATAGCATCCGTAAAGCACAAGATCATCTTCCACATAAGGTTCTAGCTTTTCCAAAAGGGGCTAGAAAGTGCAGGAGACTCCTATAATTAGTGACTTTTTTTTGCGAAACAGAACTAATCAGTAAATTCTCTAGGAAAGGAGGAATAGAGAAGAAAATTAAATGCCATGAGATATAAAAACACCCGCAATTATGCTTGCCTGGTAAGTTGTAGAGAGACACCTGAAGCAGTAGCTTCAAATCAAATAAAAATATCAATACTAGTTATCTCAAATCCCAACCCCTCATTTCATTGCTTTAAAACACATACTCAGAGACACCCTGGGAAAACTGTTTGCAGTATCTTCTAAGCATTTGTGCCAAAGTTATAAGCAACTACTATTGGTTCTTTTCCAACATAAGACATTAAAAGCACAAATAGAGAGCCCAACGTTTGTAAATCCTAATTGAAAACAAGTGGTCTTTAGATCAGTATTCAGAATTGAGAAAGTGTATAAGTATATAACATATATAATTATGTATCTGAAGAAGCAAAGCAAATTACCAAAAATTAGGTTCAAGCAACTGACAATCAATCTGAAGATAGATGATAAATGATTATGCAAGCCTAATTACATAATTAGGTTCCAGTCATTACTGAAAGCCTAAGTAAGCAACTCCACTAATATATTCATAGCATACAAACAGCACTTGCAAAGTTCTCAACTCTGCCATTCTCAGGAGAGAGCAATAATGTTTAAAATTATTAAATTTAATACTTTGCAAACAAACTAAAGTAAATAAACTGATGTTTAAGAACCTCTTCCCCTCCCCCCCATTTCTAATTCGGTTAATTTAGTTTTGAAGAAAAGCTACATTTAAAAAGCGAACAGCATGCAGAGCAAAATGCTGATCACAGATAACAGAACAGTACAAGAGTTGAAGATTTTTTTGCAGCTTTAAGGAAAAAAAAATCCACTACTCAAGCTTAGAGGGCTGATATTTCTCAGAAAAACAGTGCTTATGTAACATGTTCCTCACCTCTTCAAAACTTGCTAGCGTCTAACTGGTTTAATCCACTACCATAATTCCCCCAAACTTCAGAAAGACTCATGATTTCTGCCATAAAGCCTTGGCACACAAACTTACTGTCCGGTTTTCTGCTCTAGCTGCCTAGCAGCTATAGGGAGGCCGCCTTCCGACCAGCCCCCGTGCTGGCCAGGAGCCGCGCGCTGCCGGCCTGCTCTCCCAGCCGCGCTCTCCCAGCCCGGCACAGTCGTTGCCTCTCAACGTCCAGCGCCGTCGCCAAGGGCCGTGGCGGGAGGCGCCCGGCGCCGGGAGCCGCAGATTCCGTACTGCCGCGGCCCAGCCCGCACTGCCGCCCCGCACCGCGGCCGCGCGGCCC
>VWPW01019513.1:0-86819 GCA_013389825.1 Crypturellus undulatus | reverse complement strand
GCACCCAAGTCCTCGTGCAATGTGCTGCTCTCGGTGAATTCCCCACCACGTGGCCCCTGAAAAGCAACTTTTATGTCTCCAGCGCTCGCGGGTGCAGCAGCTGCAGGGTGCGAGCGCCGAGTCCCGGTTTCCAGCTTTTTGTTTGGAGTCTCCTCGTTTCCCATCGCGAGCCGGCTGGGGGGAGACAGAGGCCGTCAGTCTGTCTGCAGAACAGGCCGCCTCTGTTTGCCCCGTGCCCCGGTGAACAGGGGTTGGCGGCTTCTAATGGAGCACTCAGGTTTCCGCCGATGCCAGCTGCAGATAGACCAGCCCCGCCGCAAACAAATGCCGCTCCCCGGGGGCTGCTCAGATTCTCCTCTTATTTGTTAGTTTGTGTGTAAAATACAGTCGGGCTAATTCCTGCTAGTGCGGTTGCAAAGATTCATTTCTCTGCTCTTTGCAGGGAGGAGTGGGAAAAAAAGAGCAAGTGCAGCAAGACTAATGGAGCAAAAGAGCATTTTTCCCAGAGCTCAGGCAATTGCAAGCATTTTCTGCTGCAAATTGTTTGCCTAACACTCTGCACAGAGGTGAACTTGTGCAGCACTTTATAACAACCAAGACCCATTCGTTACACACAAAGGAGCAGAAGGCATCCTAATATCTGCGTGTTCAGATGGGCTTAAATCCAATAGCTTCTCATGACATAAGCTGTTGAATTTATTATATGCTTATTAAAAGGCCACGAAAGGAGAAGGGCTTGTTAGCAAACATCTTATTCAATTATTAAATATTAACAAAAACACTTAATCACCCCTGAAAGCACCATATTACTGAAATGGACCAGCACACTCACCTGCACTTCAACCCCCCACTTCCTTCTATCTTCCATGACAAAGAGCCTGGACATTTCCCCAGGTACTTCCTAAGATTCAACCTTGTCACCAAAATATTGTCCAGATCAGAAAAAATTTAATTCTTTCCAGCCCAAGAAGACATACCTAATAGTTTGCTTTGATTTAGGTGTGAGCCACAAGAGAGGAAGGTTGCAGTGTCAAACTGGATCCAATCTGGCTCTGGGGACTGGCGCTTCAGTCTTTGGCAACAGCTCTGAGTTAGGGACGTGCTGCAGAATAAGGAGAAAATCAATGCTGCAAAGCACACAGTCCTGCAGGTCAAGAATGCAACACACCTCCAGAGCCAGGAAAACTTGCATATTGCCTGCTTCTAGCATACTCTGCATCAAAAGAGTCAACATTCCTCAGCATTTTCTCACACAAAAACTTCTGAGTTTTCTCTGAAAGAAAAAAGAGCTCTGATAAAAAGCAAAAATAACCATACGCATCCTTTAGACAGCAGACTGCACACAGGAACAGTTTTGCAGCTGAAAGTAAACAAAACCAGAGTGAAAAACTTCAAAAGCCACCTAGAATATAGCTGCATGTAGGCTGATTTAGGAAGATCTTGGCATTTTTCACAAGACATTCTCACAAGTCATCCAGAAATACATATTATAGCTGGGCACAAAACTGTTTTGAAAACATTAAGAAAGTTGTCAATGGGACGCTTTCTCGGAAAATATATGAAGCACTGTACATAAAGGTCTCTCCTCAAGTTAATATTATTCAATATCTTTATTAACAGTATTGACTGATTAGAAAAGATCAGGTGGGACTGAGCATGTGGGAGAGAAGGGCTGGAATTTAAGTGGTCAGGACAAATTATAGAAACGGTTTGAAAAAACAAGAAACTATTTAACATGTGAAGAAGTAATACATAGAAATATATTATGCAGTATATGTAAGTACAGAACAGAAACTAAAAGCCCGTATAACAGACCTGCAGAGAGGCATCACGGAATTACTGTGCTCACACATTAAACAAAGTCAACTCCCTCGTGATTCTGCAACACCAGCAGACTGGGAAACATAAATAGGAAGATGGGCTGATAACACACCCTGAGCTGATACTCTGCTTTATTCAGTGCTCGTGAGGCCCCAGCAAGAGAGCAGCCTGGTTTAGAGAAATGCACTTAAAGCACTGACCATCTGGAGAAATCCAGGGGGAAAAAGAAACAATTCCAGAACTGGAAATACAGCTCAAGCGGGGAGACTGGACAGTCCAGGAACAGTTAGCGCAGAGCAGAGAACACAGCATATGGATGTGNGTTTAGAGAAATGCACTTAAAGCACTGACCATCTGGAGAAATCCAGGGGGAAAAAGAAACAATTCCGGAACTGGAAATACAGCTCAAGTAGGAGGCTGGACAGTCCAGGAATAGTTAGCGCAGAGCAGAGAACACGGCACATGGATGTGGTCGGTCTTCAGGCACTGCAAAAAGCACTTCAGCACTGCAAAAAGAAAAGGACAGTCTGAAAAGAATAGCTTGCCACAGTGGATTAAAAAATACCCACAAGTTAGCTGGATATGTGAAGAGTAACACACAGGGCTGATCCTTCTGCTGGGTGGGGAGAGGGACAGGATGACTTGGCATTCCTATCACGAGAAAACAGCCGTGTCATTCTTTATAAATCTAAAACGACAACTCCTGAGTGCACAGGCACAAAGAGATACTTACCAAGGACAGGCTTGAAGGAGATCTCACAGATTTAGCAGTAAACTCAGTTACTGACTAGTAGCTCCAGGGATCCCTTTATCATTTCTCCATCCAAATGGAGGTAAGTTTGCAAGACAAATGAGGATGTACTTTCCTGTCTTTATATTGATCCTAAACTGAAGCAGATACCTCCAAAATTCATTCTGAAGTTTAAAAAAAACCCACCTAACTATTTCTCTTTTGCACACTAAAATCACATGCCAAACCAAACTGGGATAGCAAGGAAAAACTAGCACTGTCAGAAATGGACTGAAAACTCTGAAGTTAATTTCATCTGATTTGGTGCAATCTTGGCATGAGGCACTATCACACTGTCTTCCAAACCCCAAATATAATATTCTTCCTCTTACTACACAAATGGCACAACCCAGAATGAATGAGCCACTCCCGTGCTGTAGTTTGCTCTAGTTTTGCTGGACGTGATTCTAAGCAGAGCTGCGTACTGGTGGTTAAGTGATTCTCCAACCTTGTGGTACGCTGTCACTTACCTGCATTTGATATTCTGTGCTCAGAGCATTAGAAACCCTGGTCCCACAAGCATAAACAGCTAGATTAGCCACAAAGAGAAAGACACCTAATTTGCAAGCCGGGAGCCACGGGCTGTTTACATCAGAGCATCCCAGCCATAAACATTTAATTAAATCAGTCTCTTTTCAGTCATGGCATATTTTCTACATCATTGCTCATTTTCTACTTGTTGCAAAGTCTCTCCCGCTGCTCCTTCGGGAGGGCCCTGCAGTGCAGGAGTCGGGATGTCCTGCTGCGGGCAGAGTCAGGAGGAGCCTGGTGCTAGATGGGATCCTGGGTTTGCTCAGTTGCTCTTCAGGGGTGCCTGGTCCAAGACACGATACCTGCAGGAGTCCTCCCTGCCTCATTCCCGTGCTTTCTGATAGGGAGAGCTGAAAGTCTGCAGGAAACCTTCTGTTTTCCCAATCTGAAGTTCCAGACAAGGTGAAGCACTCAAGACAGCTTTGTGACCGTGCACTAGCNGGATCCTGGGTTTGCTCAGTTGCTCTTCAGGGGTGCCTGGTCCAAGACACGATACCTGCAGGAGTCCTCCCTGCCTCATTCCCGTGCTTTCTGATAGGGATAGCTGAAGGTTTGGAGGAAACCTTCAGTTTTCCCAATTTGAAGCAGAAGTTCCAAGGTGAAGCACTCCAGACGCCTGTGTCAACTTTGTGACCATGCACTAGCACTGCACCACTCCAAATGCACAACCCTGGTAACTGGATTCACGTTATTCTGTTACTGCATGGAGGGGGGACAAAAAAAACCCACTAAACAAGAATNAAAAAAAAAAAAAAAAAAACCCCACCAACCAAGAACGTGCTTCTGCAGTGCATTAAGATTTTAGTTATTCTTTCTCCCCTTCAGCTTTTTGAATAGCCAAGGTATTCTCTGCTGATGGCATAAAAGTGGCAGAGTCCACTAAATAAGTCATCAGAAATGGACTGTTCCAATGGCTGTACTGCTGACTGTATGAAATGACAGCCATTCTGACAAGAATACATGTCCTTATATTTGATATAAGTTGATATGAGTTGATAGTTGACTGAAGTGACTCTCTTTTAAACTTTTTCATAGGAATTACAGACCAGGGAGTTCACCGCAGTGCCAGGTAAGCTGGTAAAGCAACAACCTAAACCAGGGTGGCAACGTCAAATGACAAAAATATGACAAACACCAAAAAAACAAAGGAAAAACCAGGCATCTCCAGCCTAATCCACACAGATTCGGAAACCATTGGCTTACCAAGAACCAACTGATCTGAAGCATTTGAAGATCTTCATAAAATGTTAAGGAGAAAACCCTGTAGCTCAGAAAAAGGAGGTTACCCTGTCGTGCATCAGGAACTGCTGTAAAAAAAAAAAGTCCAGAACTAAAGTAAGAGTCAGGCTTTAACCTAATGAAATGTCATCAGAGGACTCAAAAATCTCCATGCTGGCCCTAGGGCTGCTTAGCTTTAATGGCCTTTGGGGAAGGGAGAACCCTGACTTGGCGAGATCTGCAAATAGCCCAAAGTTAAGTTAGAGGAGAAGAGGAAGAGGAGAGGAATTGGAAGTAGCACCAAAGCTGGGCAATGGCACAAATGAAATTGAGTATTGACAAATGAAAGGCAACCACAAAGGAAGAATAAATTGACCCACAAGATACATTAACAGACACATTCAAGATAAATGCTGTGGGCATTGCTACGAACAGCTCAATACAACATGGGCCCCGCACAGCAGGTCTGCGCAGGACAGGAATTTGGATGCTTAAGGGATAGATACTGTTTGAATTATTAAAATACCACTGGATCAATGGCATATAGCTCTTCATTTTGAAGAACATATTGATCTGATATTGTTAAAAGCATGAATAGTTTTCTACAGGAGAGAAGGTTGGAAATATCTGCACTTTTTAAAAGATGAGTAAGATCCAATCTGATAAAGGCAAACAACAACAACAAAAAAGTAATAAGGGAGAAAAATCCCCAAACTTTTGTTCCAAAAGAAGATACATTTACTGAAAAAACTGTCAGTTCAAATAGCAATTATGAAATTGCAAAAAAGTATTCAGTGAGTGGGTATGTGTTTATTGTAATTGTCTATTTCACTAAGCAATAAAATAGAAAAAAATCAAGACACAACAGGCATAAGATATTCAGCAACTGTGAGGAGTTTGGGAAAGAGTTCCTTTATAATGAGGCTGTTCCATCATTAACCAGGACAGAGCTTCTGTACTACTCAAGAGTGTGCAGTGCCAGAAACACTAGATTCTAATCTAGAAGTCCCTGTCTCCCCAGGAATCTACTGGAAAGCAGGAGAGAGGAAGGAAAAAGAGGGAAGCGGCTGCAGGAGCACACAGCACGGCTGCCCTCGGGGTCCCCTTGTGTCCCGCAGGCATTCAGGAGCATCGGGAAGAGCTCAGCGGGCACCTCCCTCCTAAACCACTGGGCAGGACCAAACACTGGAGCTGCAGAAAATGCAGACGTTACCCACTGATCTGCAGAGAGACGCACAGGGAATCCTACCCGTGGAGGAATAAGTAGAAGCACTCCTCAATTCACCCATTTGCTATTGAGTTTAGAGACCAGGTCTTTCCACCTTGGTATGACCAGTGAATCTGCAGCTTTCCTCTAAATTCCAGATGCTTGGAGGGACCAGGTGTGACGGGAAGGATGCGGGCTGCCTCGAGGAACGTTTGCTGGTGATGTGCCTCAATAAGCAAAATACACCTGAAGGCGGAAGGGTGCGAGCTAATCCCCGTTGTGCTCCAGCCCTACAGAGACAGCTGATCCTTCGGCAATTCCAAACTGCCAGTCAAAGCTTTAACATCTTAATACGCAGCATGCAGTAATTAAAATTTCTAATTGGGGGGAAAGGCGGGGGGAGAGCTAACCAGCAAAACTAATATAATAAAGGAGCAAACCACATGTATGAGCTGAAGGTGGTCTTTGCAGCTCTTTCGAAGATCATATTAATGTTAATAAATTAAGGAAACGATTCTGGACGTGGCTACCATAACTCCCCTTGTGCCCATTTCAGTAACCTGGGACAAGTAACGTTCGCTAAAAAGCTTCCTTTGTTAAGGAGCACAGCATGTCACACACAACCCATCTTATCATCCATCTTGGAAAGACGGAGCAAATCAAAAAGGACCAGGGCACAAACAGACAAATTTTGTCTCCATTGTCTCAGTGAAAGATGAAGTTATCTCAGATTTTCTTTTACTTTTGTCTCAGGAAAGAAAAGCAGCGTTCTGAGGAGCTCACACTGGACCTGCTGCCTCAAGCCTGGTAGCAGCAACCTCAGGTGGAGCCTTCACGTGGTGGGTAAAACCCAGAGGAAACCAAGAGCAGAGCTGCAGCCGGAGGGCTCAGCTTCTCCTCTGCAACCAGCCCCACGGGACAGTCATCAGCTCCGTAAAACCATTTCTTCCAGTTCTGCACCTATACATTAAGTGTACATTTACTGCAGCACAAGGGTATAGGTGAAAGCTACTCCAATGATGCTTTTAAGGTGCATCAAATCAAGGAGGGAAATTGTTACAAGAGAATAAATAGCATCCGCTCTTGGAACATCTAGGTGTTTTGCAGAGGTTTTTCTCAGCACTGATCTTGAAACAACTGCAAATTTCGAAGAAATTATGCTAAAAAATGACACGTTAACATATTTGTCAGAACAATGGAATTAAATTATTAGATATCTATTACTAGAACATTCCAATACTGTCATTACTGCAGCTTCTAGGCTTCTACAAACACATCTCAGCTTAAAGTCATCCCTCCACCTTTTCAGTTGTCTCCCCCTGCCCATTGCAGTCTCATCCCCAAACTCTAGTCTTCTGCAGGCAAGACTCAATGTATTCCTTTGCCACTGCATAAACTGGGTATTTCCTGTATTCTTCCCCACTTAAAGGATGGAAAGTTGTGGAATACAAACAGACAAGAAAAACACATCAGGCCCACAGTTACTTTTTGTACTTCTGCTTCTGGCACGGTAAACCACTTTTCCTTCTTCAAATCATTGTCTCCAGATACTCCCTTTCTAGTTCTAATGTCTCCACAGAAAGAACAGTCCATATTCTGCACAGAAGAACTCGCATACATTTTAATGCAAGTGGACATTAACATTCAAAATTTTTGAGTAATCTGACATTTTCTGGAAGAGTTTCTGAGGGTTTGTCCTCTCCAGGTAGTAAAACACTATTTTGATATACAAGGTGCAAAGTTCAACTTAGCCTTGGTTAAAGCGAGGTTTAAGAAAGAAAACTGGAAGGTGGCTTGCTTGATTTAACTAATGGAAAAAATGTAGGCAAAAACACTGTGTGGGGTCTAAGTGTTGGCTTGTCCTTACGGAATGTTGTTTTGGGAATGAATTCACCAAAAGGGCATGGATTACTCTAATTGTCAGACTGAAGTTATAGGCACTATAATATCAGTTTTCACAGACAACTACTGTAACTAGTTTCTGCATGTCTGAAAGGCAGCCATATACCATCTAATAAAAGCAATTTTGCGGTCCAAGGAGGATGGAATCTCTCTGATTGACATGAATGAGGCTCTGGAGAAATCTAAGAATGAGCAACTGAAGCACCAACTGCATGATTTTCAGTCAAAGAATAGGAAAAGGAATTGAGCTAAACAGAATCTCCAGAGCTAATGAGCAGCCCAGAGCTCTTCAAAGATCCTAAGTAATCAGATCACTTCAGCCAAAAGGCCAGTATAACGGCACTAGCCGCTTCTCAGCATCAAGGCTGGTTAGTAACTCTTGATCCAGCCCTCAAACTGCCCCTTGGTTTAGGAACACAGACTAGAACAGAGGGCTCAACAGTCAAAAGAGGGTGATGGTTTTAAGAGCAGCCCTTGGCGTTCAGGTTAGGGCTAAGAACTACCAAAGCTTTCACCAAGTTTATCTGATTCTGTTTGATTAGATACTTTTACAGCTGGTTCTGACCCAAAAGAAGTTTTAAACAGATTTCCTCACTTCTGTCGGTTGTTAGAGAAAGAACAGTGAACATGTATCAGAAACACACGAGACTGAGATGCCTTAGACCACCTCTGAAGAGCACCCATGGGTGGGGGTGAAGACCACTGAAGTCCTGCAGACTGGTGACACCATCCTGGGACAGCACTCGGGTCCCTGAGAAAAATAAAAACTGTAACACTTGTGAGAAATGGAGAACCCAATGTAGCCTGAAGGCCCCTTGTTTAATTAGAATTAAAAACAGCACTGCATGTGTAGTCATAGATGTGGAGAGACTGCACATGCTGGCACAGGCAATACGAGCACGCAGACCCACCGTGCTCTTGCCCTTCTTACGTAGCGTCCAAGAGACACACAACCTTATGCTATCAGGTTAGTTTTGTACAGACCAGAGGAAACCTGTGGGGAATCCCTAAGGAAGACTCCCTCTCCTCCAATATTTTGCTTAGACATGAGAAGCCCCAAACCCTTGAATTCTTCCTTGATGGCCACCATCCAGCAAGCTTTGCATCTCTGCAGACTGGATCGTACAGTTCTTCCCCCTCTCCCACAATCAGGTTTACCTCCCTATGTTAGACTTTAAAAATTATTCTATTTATACATGCAGTTTATTTTGGCTTAAAACTCACGTGTTTGTAAATAAAGAGCTCTTCAGCTTACTGTAGATATTCAACTACAATGGAAACACGAGGAGTTTTTAAAGCTGTTAATAAGTCTCCTTCCTCTCTTGCCTTTCATCCTTCGTTTCACAAGATCCCTGAGCACTTTACGGATGTAAATACCCAGTGAGATGTGCGCAGGCCGGGCAGGAACATGGCTGCTCCAGGACACGTGGGATCCTCGCAGCTCCACGCATTCCAGGCTCTCCCTTTGCTCTGCCACCCCGTGGCTGTTCCACCGCACAGCCAGTTCGGGAATTGCTCGTACCCAGAAACAGGAGAGTCCTCACACGCTCCAAGAACTCTTATTAGTGCAGGTGACTTACCCGTAGTCGAGAACTTGCAGCAAATTAACACACTTGGCGGGAAGCAAAACCTAATTTCAATGGAGACTCACCAGGAACCAAACCTAGAGAGGACTTTACCTTGGGATTTGGTCAGCACACCAGAGTTAATGACTCTGCTGCAGTTATCATAGGCACAGTATTTTTTCGTATTATGTTTTTTCCCTTGGGAGGCAGGTTTCGAGCTTCATCTCAAATCTTCATTATCAACACAGCTTACCCCTCTTGAGGCAGGGAGATTTGATTCTGATCCCAAGTGAAGGATGCCACCTACTGAATCCTTCCTACCACGATGGCACGCTTTGACTCGCACAGATCAAGACCTCTAGCAGGATCAAGAGCTGGGCTGCAACCAAAATAAAATCCAGAGAAGTACAAAACAGGCTTGAAAAAACCCCAAGTTTTTCCTCGCTGCTGTTCTTCCCACAGCTCTAAGATGCATCACTCACTGAATATCTATACTACTGCAAAACCATTTCATTCTGCAATAGGGACAACCTTAGCAATATTTTTAAAAACCCTCACATTTTTATTCCATTTTACATTCACTATAATGCTGTCTAACAATGAATGCTAGTACAGCACATTCTGCCACATTTAACCCCTGTTCCCTGTTGCCATTCTTAGCTTCACGGCTTAACGACACAGAGTCAGTAGATCACAGTATGACCCTGTTAATATTTTTTTAATGCCATTTTTACAAATTACAGCATAATGCACTGATTATGAGGATGAAAGGAAAGTCTCTACGTCTGTCTGGAAAGCAAATAAAAGAATGTTTGAACATCTGTTCATCCAACAAATGTCTTTAAAAGCTTTGATTTTCCCATAATCATTTTGTTCCACCATTTCACCCTTTTTCGAATGTGTATCCAACAGCCTCAGGACAGCAGCCAGAGATCTACAGTAATAGCACATTATAATCAAAGTTCGAGGGCACACTTAAGCTCTCCTTTTGGAATTAAAAAGCTAGGGGGGTGGATGGGGGGAGAGAGAAGCCCCAAAGCAAACCCCAGCCTGCAGAAGATGCCTCCAGCCGTCTGTCCCACACGGATGTCCCTAGGGGAACAAATGAAAGGATGGGGTGTTTTGTAACAGGGTTTTAGGTTTACAAAGCACACGGCCAGAACGGAGCGGTGGGTCAAAACCCTCACATAGGGCCTGGGGGTGCCTATGTCTACCCTGAGGTTGTCACTGCTGGGTTCATAGTCGTCACCCACGCAGGATCTCTGCTCCAGGGCGCAGCTGGAGCTCCTGCTGCTGGGAGACTGCCCCGTGTGCTCCGCAAGGAGCCTCAACACGGGCCACTCACCACGGGCTGGAGCCTCTCCACGTGCCCCCAACGCTGCTCGGGAGCTCTGCCAGCACCTGCACTGGCACCTCCTTCTCTGGATGCGAGACGAGAGCCAGAACAGGGAGAAGCAGTAAGCAAAGGTACAAAACAGCAGCACTGGCAAGAAGGAACATAATGAACTGAGAGCATGGAGAAAAGATGCATTGGTTAGTGGGAGAGTCTGCAGAGGAGACATGCNCACATAGGGCCTGGGGGTGCCTATGTCTGTCCTGAGGTTGTCACTGCTGGGTTCACAGTCGTCACCCACGCGGGATCTCTGCTGGCAAGAAGGAACATATTGAACTGAGAGCATGGAGAAAAGATGCATTGGTTAGTGGGAGAGTCTGCAGAGGAGACATGCAGAAGGGAAGGACTAAAGGCACGTTACAGGACACCGGGGGAGAAGGGGATGGAGGCTAAACTCTGGAAGCTGCTGTGGCTCCCTGCATTGGAGTTCCCCAAGGGAACGAGTTATCCTCACCACTAGAAGACCGTTCAGCCAAGTCGAGGGCTCTGGGAGCTTCCAAGCTCACGTGTTTTCAAACCAAGTTCCGTAAGAAGTGACGGACTCACTGAGGCTGCTGTGGACAACAGTGGGGAGTGAAAACATTAATCTGCTGGTGCTTTGTAAAAATACCTATCATCGTTTACATCGACATAATGCCTGCTCTCCAGAACTTTACAAATGAGAAAGGCAAAAGTCTGTAAGCACAAAGCTAACAACTCTGGAGCAGCCTACAATAACCCACAGTAGAGCAAATTTCAAGATGGTTACCCTTTTCTTTTTGAAATTCTGGGCAAACTAAGCAGTATTTAATTACTCATCTAAACTTTGGTGAAGAACACCATTAGGATTACGCAAATTAAAAAAAAAAGTTCTTATTAATTCATTTTTCATTCTCTAAGAATTATTTTACAGCAATAATTTGAGACTAACCTGGTATGGTAAAGGCATCCCCTTTTTGTCATCTGCTTCTCTAGCTTCCATTGCTGCAATATCTTAAGCAGAGGCAACAGTACAGGGTTCAAAACAAGATTTGATAAAGACTTAAGAGAAAGATAAAATAATAAATATTATTTTCAAAGACTGCTTTGGTGTGGGTGGGTCTAGAAAGTGGACAGAAACAGGGAGGAAGCAGTGACAGGGCTGTGAAATGCAGTTTTTCCTTGCAGAAGGATACGTTTTTCAGCAGGGCTGGCAGCACGAGTCCCATTAAGCCACAGCTGAAGCTGCCTGCCTAATTCCCCCGGGATCACGCTGAACACACACCCCATAATCTTCAGGGATGTACTAAAGCTCTACTGGGACTCACTCAGCAGAAACCGCTCAGGATTACTCCACAACACCCTCTTTCGGGTTCTGATTTAAAGCAACACCACCAAACTAGTTTAGACACCAGCAGTGCCCTGCCTCAGGACTGCTCAGCTGTAAAGATCCTCTTATTATCTCACATTTTTGCCATCCTCGTCCATTTATGTTACCTGAAAATTAAAAAGAAAATAAAAAAGACTAGGAAAAAACAGGAACATAGTAACAACAAAAATGGAGGTATCAGTAACACTTTGATAAACAAATAAAATAATCTATTATAGCTATTTATTTCTATGTACAAGCAACAAATTTGTTATACAGGAGGTCATCTCATGGCTGGCTTCATCATAGAGGTTAAAGTCTGCTCGTTAGCAGCAGCAAGCAGAAGTATTTATTTTGTTCAAAGGCAGAAAACTTGTTTGAAGGCAGAAACCAACAGTCTCCACGCTGCAAATCCCAAGTCTCATCCCTGTTCTAGACTGCAGCTTTCATACCTGTATCAGTATTGTTTGATTTCCTATTACAATGCTCTGTGCTTTGTAAATTTAAAAAAAAAAAAAAAACTATGTAAGACAATTATAAAGGAATACTACCACCCTTCTTCCCATGAGCGTAGGACATAAATTGAGAGGAAGAACAAAAGCAGCCATGAAATTCCATTAAACTACCAATGCATCTTGGAGATATTCATTTTACAAGGCTTATGCTACAATCTTCTATCATCATTCTAATGAAATAAAGACCTTGGTCGTTTCCAGAGGCAACTTTCTTTTATGCAAGACACACATTTTGGTTACCAAAAAAAAATGAGAGAAATCCAAAACAGGATTCATTGGGGTTCAGACTGGCATAAATCTTCTAGTTTCTTAGAGAATCAAACGGGCAGGAAATTCAGAAAAAATATACATAAAATGTCACTGAAGAGAGGTTCTGAACTTTGGAATAGCAAACAGAACAATTAAGACTCTCAGTTACACGCATCATTATGTTTAATATGAAAAACATTTCAAGATATAAATCATACTTATAAAAAAATCCATACCATCTCTCAGATAGCATCTTACATAGTTGCAGTTGCAGGAATGTGAAACATCCATTTTAGGTTTCACCTATTATGCTGTGTGCGTTCTGTCCCTCACTTTGCTTGGGGAAGTAAACCTAGACTAATCAGTTTTGTTTTGTGGGTGGCATGAAATTCACATCTTGACTGTATTTAGATTAACACCGGTGGCAAACATTTACATTTAAAGAAACTTCAAAACAATTCTTCATGAAATGCTGCTATTTGAATGTATAAGCACACGTACTCATTCGGCAGGTGATGTTCTCCAAAAGGCCATAAAGATTCAAATTGCAAAGACAGGCAGAACAGAAACAGATCACAGGGATCTGGAAGCAGGAGCTTCCAGGCTCCAGCTCTAAGGAAGGAACAAGTCTAACACATTCAGACCAGAAATACATTCCAGCCGAATCCATCTCAGTCTGCTCTTTCAGGTGGGCGGGAGGACCTGCTTTCTCAGGACTGTATCATTTTCTTCTGCGTGTCAAAGACGTATCTCTTAAAGAGAAGACTGATGCCCACGGGCTGCGCCGATTCACTCCTGCCGCCTTCCTCCTCTTTGCCTGGGTCACCCTTGCCGCCCTTCGACTTCTTCTTGGAGGCAACCGCAAGCAGCAGCTTGGTATCTGGCCTCAATCCGTCTGAAAAACAAACGGGCAAAGGAAAAAGGACATTCATAAAAAGCCTCTCAACACCACATTTCTGTATATCAGCAGAAAAATAAAGCATGCGATATTACTCCTGAAAACTGCTGAAGAAAATGAGAAAACGAACTAGGTATACGAGGAAAATTACATCTGTATCGTGTTTTTGGAATACTGTAACTTGCAGGAAAAATAAGAGAAGTCTCCAAACACCGTTCACAAATGCAAAGGCTCCAACCCAGTGCAGTTGCCTGCGTGATTACTGCCAGAGCCCTGTCCACTGCACCCCCTGGATCAGGCTCCTCTATGATCAGTGTCTTTCTATGGCTTTTAAGCTGCTAAATACAGACAAACCTTTAAACACGTCGGGCCAGCTTGCCTCAGCAGGCCTTTTCTCTTCTTTTACATTAACTCCCAGGTTTCTCCTAGTAGTTGTTTGGGTGTTAAAATCTCATAATTGAGAATATTCATAAAGGTATAGGTCCTGAATGAGAAACAACCACTTCTTAAATACTGAGATTTTGTAAAGCCCTAAGGCTCAGAGGTTCTCGAATGTCTTTAGTCTGTTTCCTAGACCTGCCTGAATCACAGTGCTCAGTTTTACACAATGATGCGGTTGTATTTCTTGCTAAAACACAGTATTTGTTAAGAGCAGCAACCATCTAACACCACCACTTCTTAAATAAACCGCAGTTAACCTGTGAGGGATTCTGGGGATCTAAATACCAATCTTAAGTAGACATGTGTCCTAACATAAATACCTATCCTTTTTTTCCTAAATGGCTGGAGTTACTTACACTTTTATATTCTATTTTAGCTTGTCACGCTGGTGGCATTTTGGATAAGAAATGCAAGAGTCAAATCTGAAGAAACGCTGTAAAACAAGGGAGCTGCAGCTCCTCAGGAGCCCACTCTGGACAACTTGCTTTGTAAAGGTGAGGACAGCAAGCTCCTTGGAAGACGCTTATTCCGAGCCGCCCGAATCCACTGCAATGTGGTTCCCAGGCACGTGGCCAAATTCAGCTCAGGTATTTTTAACCTGCGGTGTCACATAACCTTATCTCAAACACTTAATCAGCTTCTCTCCCCTCATATTGAAATTCAGATGCGGATTCTCATATCACAGCCTGACAAAAAGATTGAGATGCTTATGATTTCCTGGAGACAGGAGGTCTACGAGGCAGCTGAGCCGCTCCATTACGGACACGTCGGGAGGGCACCGGAGCTGCGCGGGGGCACCCGGCACCGGGGTCCCCTCCGCCTCCTCCCCGGCAGGAGCAGCTTGTTCCAAGCAGCCCCGCGACACCCAGCCAGGAAAGGCAGGAAAGAGGGAAGCGTTGAGGCAAACCCAGCAAATTCCCTGTCTCCAATCTCATAACCAGCCGTTTGGGAAACCACCCCACACACTGCCCTGCAGCACGTCCAGGCTAGAGAAGTCTCCACACTCCTTGGAAAAAAATGAGGGTTTTTTTTTCTTCTCTCCACAAAATATGTAAGAGCACGAGAGAACACAACAAAAGCATCATATTATCTATGTAACTAAATTAAAATTTACACTACGGCTGTAGAAAGCCAGCATCAGGCAGAATTGACTCTGCATAGCTCTGCAAGATCTTGTATTTCACAGTTAAGGCGCTAGCAGTTTTCTCTTTGCAGATAGCAGAGCACAAAAAAAGCAGTGATTATTTCATTGTGAAAATAATTGAGATAGTCATTATCAGGCTTCTCAACCATCAAGGAAAAACCATCTTTGCACGTGTAAGGTTCAATTAATCAAACTAGATTATATAGTGAGCCTGACCACGTATTTATTATATGGCTTTATTACACTGTATAGTCATGTTTGATGCAGCTGTTTCCATTTTATAATTGGATGCTTTCACACAAATCATTAGCTTTATAATCATTCCATTTTATGAAAAATAATTTATCATTACATGAAAAGCAACTTATTTCCTATTTGGAAAGCTCTGAGCACATCCTGGGTACTGCTAGAAGAAAATAACTAAAATACGCAAAACTAATTAAAAATGGCAAAATCTGTAACCTCGTGCAGCCCAGCTCTCTACCTCCGCAGGATTTATTTCCTATCGTGCATTTTCTACTGTTTTGGCCAGTTTAATTGCAAGTGTCCCTGAGCAGAGTTTCCTTTACTTTCCTGGGAAGACCATTTACTTTTTGGACAAAGAAACATTTCATTTTGCTTTCTAGTTGGTTTCCCTTTCTGGGTCTTATCACGATTCCTACGTTGCTGTTACTGGCACATTTCTGCTGGAGAAAGATGGTTAACTCCAACTCCTCACAGAAAGACGCAATTTAAATTAATTAAAACAAACACATTCTACAACACTTCTATTTATGTTAATGGGCTTCGCGAGATTAATTTCAGAAAACCCTAATGGGCGGAAAGGCGAGAGGAAAGGAGGGGTCTGACACAAGAGCGGCCAAGGTTGGCGCTTGCACGGGCAGAAGTGGCACCCAGGCTGCCACCCCGACATCCTGCTCGTGGCCTGGGTAGCTCTAGAGCAGCGACGTCCCCAAGCCTGGGCACAATCTCTTGCCTCAAAATCAATCCTAACTGCAGCACTAAGTGGCTGCTCTTGCAGCAGCGACGATGGAGCAAGCGCTCCAGATAAACGGAGTTCCAAAACCTCCCGGTGAAGTCACTCGGACTGCTCAACGCACTGAAAAGCAGCCCGCTTCATTTAGGTGTCTAAATAGGACTGAAAAACACATTTTCAAGAAAAAAAAAATGCGTATGCTGTACATGGAAGTGTACCAAGGAAAAAATGTATTTAAAAATATTAGCAAGCACATTAATTTCCAAATCTGATCTAATTCCCAAATCTATTGGCCGCAGCCATTAACACCTCCCTGGGTTCAGATAAGGTATCCCGGGCAAGGAGCGTCCAGAGAAATGGAAGAGCGGGGTAGTCCCTACGAGCGAAATCACGGGCTGACAGCCAAAGGCAGCTCAGGTATTATTAAATTCACAGGTATCTAAATTACCTAATCAGATCCCGCAGCTCACGTTCTGCAAACAGATTAGGCGGCTGGCATCGTCCCCTGACAAACGGCAGTTTCTGCCTTTTTTTCCCCCCGCTCTCTGGTGCCAGGAGGTCTAAAGGCTGGAGAGGCTCCGCGATCCGAGCGGCTCAAAGGAACAAGCAGCGAGACAGGCGGGAGGCGTAATCGGGGTTTCATCTGCCTCCGCGCGCTGCTCCCCTTACACACAATGCATACTTCACATGGCACAAAACCAAGGAAATGAGGGGAAATATATCTGTCACCAAAGAAGACATCAGACCTTTAATAGCTGAAATGACGGATATTTTTAGATGGAGGGCCAGTTTAACTTACTTACATTAAGAGTCTAATCTCTGCTGAACAATAGCTATGTTCGCTTGAATACATAGTGAGAAATCTGTTCCATTAATTAAGTGCTGCCTGTAACACTTGGATTCGTAGCAAATGTTAATAGATTTTTTTTTCTTCCTCCGTTGGACAATTACTTTATTTTGCCAAGTTGCTAATGTATCAAATTGAAACGGTCCATGTGTTAAAAAAGACTTCAGCTTCAAAGTTCTACGAAACACCTTGCCTACAACACTGAGAAATACCTATATATTAGTAATATTAATGGTCTGTCCTCAGAGGCATAGAGTATATCTGAAAGCATAGCAGAATTATTTCCCACCCACCATAACCATGTATATTACAAGAACCCAGACAGCTCACATGTAAAATACACTTGTAGCATCAACTAAACCAGATTAGATAGAAAATCAAGTTGTAGAATAATTTATCTTCATTCTTAAGAATATCTCAACCTCCTCCTCCTCCTAGTTTCAGCCAAATAAATATATGGAGCCTTAATATAATATCTGTTGTGTCAGCATGGTCTAAACAAATTAATCCAAACACAGTAATTTATAAATGCAAAATAAAGTGCACTTTTAACTTCAAATGAAAAGTGCTCTCTCTCATCAGGAAAAATATTTCCAAGTCTAAGAATGGTTTCACGCCCAAAATGAAGCTTATAGGCAATATTTTACATGTGATTTGCAAATATAAAAGCTATCTTTCTACTAGCTTGCAACACCTTATATTTAAATGTATTGCAGCCTACGGTTTTAAGATTACTCATGCAAGAAGCACAAAGTAATTTTTAACTTTGTATGCAGACTAAAATAACTCGAGAATAGAAATTTCACATTCTAGATTGTGTAGCCCCACCTTATACACAAATACAGGAAATACTACCTGCTTACATCAATTCTGTCCTTTCCTCTCCCCTTTTTATTTAATTAAGGTATCTGAGGCCTCACATTTGTGCAAGTTTTAAGGTTCCTGTTATATCGGTCTCCCGTACGATGGGGCTGAGCACAGTTGAGTGCTGAACATTCCCTGCCCCATCTCCGTGTCCTCCTGTCTGGCTCTGGACAGACTTCCCAGGCGGACACGGCCAGTGCCCCCATCCCAGGGAACACCCAGGGCACGCAGATGCCCAAAGCAAGATAGTGTTGTGGGGAAAAAAATATATATATTAAAAAAATCATACTTGAAGATTTCAAGTCTGCTGATTCACGGGAACTTTGCTTTTCGATCAAGATTAAACACATCCCACCAACGGCTGCAGAACGACCCCGCAAACACACGACAGCAACGACTGGCCGTGGAACTTGCACGAGTTTGCTAGAAAAGAGCTGGCATAGATAAGGCTCTGCAGTTTTACCACTGTGTTATGAAAACAGCTTGAAATCGGCTTTTTTGGGGCTCCACAGTGGGGCTATGCTACTAGCTGTCACTGGAATAGGAAAGACTCCTTTTTTTGCACACAATATTAAAAATTTCCTAAATTATTCTTGACCTTCCTAGATTATTCTTGACCTGCTGGTAATAGCTACAAAGCGCCCATCCCATTCCTCTCAGGAATATGTAATCAGAGATTCAGTGCAAAACTGAATTCCCTTTTGTATGCAAAATATGCTATTCATTTCCTTTGAACGTCGCAGGTAGCAGGCTCGGCTACCTGCAGATTCTTGTTTCCTGACAATATTTAACTGAGGGAAGATCAGAGAACAAGTTAACACAGCACCTTTGATGAGGGAAATGATTTTTATCCAAGGCAGGTATAGCTTCTCCCTACGACAGGCAGATATTCTACTTTCGAGGCAAGGGAAAATACAGCAAAACTTGAAAGAGGCAACGGGTTGGGGACAACCCTTATCCACACCAGACCATTGGTAACAGCAGTTTTTCATGATTTCAATATTTCCCTAAACTGAACCCTCAAAGTCTGACCCCCCATTACATAGTTAAGGGGTGTGTGTCTGCATCAACCCCAGGCAAACAACTACTGAAGTCTGTTGGGCTGAAAATGAGAAATAACCAGAGCCCTGGATGGGGACATCAGTGCACAGGGGGATGCAGAATATTTGCTGCTTGGAGAAGGCCCTACTCTCCCCATACTTATTTCAGCCACTGACCTCTAAAAAGGAGCAGAAACCTTTTGCTATTACCATGGGACTCAAGAATGCAGTTCTTCGGCACAACACAATTATGAACAGATGAGGTATTCTATCTTGTAAAAGCTATATCTTTCCACTCAAGAGTTTACAAGTTACATTTGTTCAGACAGGTGTACAAGCCTGTACACAAAACCTGATCAGCTTCAATATCTGATTTATTTTACAACGAGAAGAAAAAAAGCTATCAATAACATCTGGCAAAATTAAGTGAAATGGTAGCGGTGCAAAAGGCTGGATTTGGGAATCCCACATTAACAAGCATACACGAGTTCATCTCGTTCCAAAGCACGTCAGTCGTTCTGCAGAAAAATGCTGACATGTGTCTGCACCCTAAAACACATGAATGCTCATACAATTGTTCCTAAAATAATGTTGCGTAGCCTGACTTGGAGAAAAAGCAGAAATACCACAAAAAGCATCAATCTGCCCAGTCTCTCCTGTTACTTATTTTAGAAAGACAGAAAGGACGAGGCTAACGAAGAATACTACACCACTGCAGAGCAGCACTGCTTCTTGTCTGCTTGAGATAGCAAAAATCCTCTTTTGTGATTTTATTCAGTAATATTATCCAACTATAAAATCTATTTGTTAAAGTGGCCATTTTTCTCCATGATCCCGGCAAAAAGGCCTGGGCTGACCACAGAGGACACCTTGCCAAGCCTTCGGAAAACTAATTATCACACTGCTCTTTACCCGTAAATACAGTAATAAGAACATGGATATATCGTGTCTACATGACTAGACATCTCCAGACTAGATCTGCTGGACCTGAGCATCCCCTCTGCCTGCAGCTGACAGACGGAGCCCCAGAAAGAGCAACTGATGCAGACTGTGTCCTGCTCAACAGGAATTCGGGATCAGATAGGAATTCCCCACCGGACATCTGGGTCAATATCCACACACCAGACTTCCTAGCCAGAAGATTTAAGTCCAGTGCTTCTACGGGAGCCAATGCACTCGGCTGCCGACAGCCACCCGCACGCTAACAAGCGTAATATGATTAGACAATTTCAATCTAAGAGTTGACCAGAGATTCACTCAGGAAACACGGGATGCTCCTTTCTTCGCCAGCCTCGGGAGCTCAGGATTTGAGCTTCAATTACTTCCACAGATCAAGCAATGGATTTTACTTATGCAAATCCCTTAGCATTTGGGCTGTAATTCTATTTGGAATTCACACCACCTTTCTCTACACCTCGTTAGCTCTCTCTCAAGTATTTTGCTGGAGTTTCCAACTCCAGAGTACATTCATTTTTCCCTTACAGCTGGTACAAGATCCACTGTCAGCACCCTGCTTGGCTTGGGGATGTTCATTAAGGAACACAGAGCTGCTGTTAAGGTACCCGGTAGCACAAAGCTGGGACAGGGACAGCAATCAGCCTGCAAAAGGCCCAAGTGCGAAAAGTGGGCACCTTCCTTCAAAACAAAAATTACCTTAACGCCCCAGCCTGGTCCTTGGGGTCTAAGCAACATGTCCCCAATGTCCCCTCGGTGCCTGTGGTGGGAAAGAAAAGTCCCCCAGGCACTTTGGGTGCCAGTTGGCTGCCCCATGTCCTGAGCAAACCCTGCTGTGGCCGCCTGATCCCTGCAGCCGCAGCGGGAGAGACTCCGCTGCGACGTTCTTGGCTCCCGAAACGTTTCCCCATGGCTCGAGGGCGGCTGCTCCGCACCACATCAGAGAAGGCCACAGCACAGTGCTGAACTCCCCCGAGTCTTGTGCATCAATTTGTTAAGTTTGTACAAGCTTTTGGACTGAAAGAGATTGTTATGAGAGGTGGCACTAGTGCAACTGGAAATAATATGGCTTTCATTATGTCTGCTGCTTAATAGGGAACGAGCTAATCTTGCTTGATGAGGAAGACAGAAGCTGTTTTAATTCTCAGCGCTGACCTAGGTGAAGTTCAGGCCCCAGCAGTCCTGGAGAACTCTTCCACGCAGCCGGACACAGCCCTTTCATGCTCGGTGCCAATTCTACACAATGGCTTGAACCGCGCTCTCCGGCAGCCCTTAAAGGCACATTCTGTATCTTGGCTTTTGCTGCAAGCAATCAAGAAAGAATGCAAGAAAACAAAACTGTTTCCCAAGCACTGTTTGCTGGTGCCATAATTAATATAATCAAACAATTCCACAAATTGCTTCCAATTGCTGGCGTCACTTTCATGTGCAGAGCCAGACTTTCAAAGAAGGGCCCTTCTTGTCCTACATCCTTCCATCGGTAACCCTTGCTTCACACAATAGTAAACAAGCCCTCGCTAAATACTATAGGGCAATTTGTACTGTAATAGGTCCCCAAGGCACCATGGACACAATTTGAAATGCCATCTAATTTTTCTTTTTAATTAAAAAAGCAGTTACTATATTTAAACAACAACACAAAAGAGTTCAGAGGGGATAGTTTGGAGTTTCCCACAGCTCCCTGGGAGCTTTCTCAAGGTCAGGAAGAGTTTTATAGGTTCAATTGGTACACATTTTTTTTCCCCCTTTAATGAGTCTGCCATACTCTCCGCATGAAGTCAGCGTCTTGATTTCCAGTCTGATATTTTTCATATTGCTAATGGGTCTCAGGCTCTTGTATTGCCCAGCAGCAGCTGAACGGTTCTCACCTGCGACGCTCCTCTGTGCATGGAGCCCTCCGTTGTCCTCAAAGCACCATCTAGAGCAAGGACAGCGAGTGCATCCTGNTCATATTGCTAATGGGTCTCAGGCTCTTGTATTGCCCAGCAGCAGCTGAACGGTTCTCACCTGCGATGCTCCTCCATACACAGAGCCCTCTGTTGTCCCCAATGCACCATCTGAAGGACAGTGAATGCATCCTGCGGGCACTGAGCCTGCAATCCACCCAGCTTCCTTATTTTCCATTTCCAGCAACTGACCAGCAGGTATTATCCAACTTCCCTAATCTACATAATGCCAATATTAGAAGTGTTTTTTTTTCCAGCAAAAATACAATGTCATAATCCAACAGTAAATAGGAGCAGGTCTCTTTTGCCTCAAGTCTCGTGGCAGGAGGGATTTTTGCACCTGGCAGGTCTATGTTACATCCCATATAAGCAGTCCATAAGCACCTCATCACATGTAATCTAGCCTAGCCACCCCCCTACACACACTTCACAGCGATGCCTCTAGTTCCCACTGTGCTATTCCAAAACAAACCCCAGCCCAACATTTCCTCAGGGCCAAATCACAGCTCGAAATGCGAGATCTTTACTCCTTAGCAAGCTGGCCACGCTGCAGCGTGTCCGGGTGGGCAGCGCACAGCCTGAGCTCGCCGTAGCCGTCCACACACTCCGCACGGCTGAGGTTTTGCTGCACGTCACACGCAGGGCCCTCCTGCGCCAAGTCTCCTAAAGCAGAAGTCTTCATCCCTTGCAGTCCTGGCAAACAGCCACGACCCACGTGCTCTCTGCGATTTACTGCTTCTACAGGGCAGAGCCTACCTTTAATACAGGGTAAACAGGAGATTCCAGCACAGTTCAACCACTAAGGTAATCTTGTCTGCAAATCCAGTTCCATCCTTTTAGCATAAGAAAGTGAAAGGATTTTCAAAGTCGGTTTTACACTAGTCATACATGTGGTTGCCGACCATTAACAAGGCTGAAATTATGCCAGCTGGAGTATTATAATGAAATATATAGCCATTATTTGAAAAATCTGTTTTCACTTGATGGCCACTCAAAGTTCACGCAGTCATTAAGGCCGTGCTTAGATGATGTATTTGCTCTCTCAGCACACCAGCAGGAAGACATAACTCTACTGCGAAGAAGCAAACGCAACCCAGCGGGCTGCCTTTGCCTAACCTGCTGCTCCCGCGCCTTTAGTCTACGCATCCTTCACACTCCCTGAAGCAAAAGCTGTGCTTCCTGAGCGCATGCAGAACGCCCAGCACGTGACAGGAGCAACTACGAAAAAAGCAGAATAAGAACATCAAATTATTAATACAAATATATGCACTGCAGGCGAACGCCGTGGAAGGTAGGCAGGCTCTTGTTACGATTCAGCAATAGGAAAATCATGGGCAGGTCAGCACGGAATACCCAAGACTATTCAAACAGTCAAAGACAGAACAGTGTCAGAATGACTTGGTCTAAGAGATGAAAACAGCTGCTTGCTTTTAGAAATGATAATTATCTCTACCCACGAGACACACTTGCTGCTCGCGGCTTCAGAGTCTTTGCTGAAGTCCAGCTGATCTTACGACAGAGACTGTCTTTAACCAAGGAGCACTTGCTGTCCCTTTCGGGAAATCTCAGGCTTAAATGATTTCCTTAGTACAATAAATGCCGACACTTAAACAATCATACTGAGCCCTAACTCGACCTCAGCCCTTACACAGCGCAGCGTATTTCTGTACTGATATACAACTGTGCATTCTCCTGTAATGCTCCTAGCAAGAATAAATGTTAGAAAACCATATATAACAATTCCACTTCTATTACATTAACTAGTGGAACTCACAAAAGTCCCTCTGCCATGAGCTTCTACCACCAGGTAGGATTTAATGTACATATTAATGTACTCTTCTGTACACACCGCTTTGCCAGCGCTGCTCCCTCTTATCACTTGGCTCCTGCTACTAGTCTTAGGAACCAGGCATGTTTTGTCAGTGACCCTTCCAGCTACAAGGAAAGGAGAACAGAGGACAACAGGCATCAGCAGGATATGGAAAATCTGAGAGTTCTTTAATTCTGCTGCACGGGACAGGTTTTTGTAAGTTTATTGTATAGGGGTCCTTGCTGCTTGAAACCTCAAATCAAGAGGGAGAAAACAGAATTTCCCAAAGAATATAAATAGAATATTTAGAAATAGGTAAATGAACCACTGATTTACAAGCTTTCATAATTCTAAAGGACCTAAATCATCAAGCTGTGGATAAATTTATATCTGAGGGAGTTCTCGGGTTAGAGCTGCTCAAGCGTGGGCCAGAAGAGTGTGTTACGATCAGTACCCCAGGATTTATGAAAGAATAAATGAACAAAAAGAGCAATGCTCCAGCTCTGCACTGAAGTGGGCAGCAAAAATAATGAAAAACAATCTTCGAATTCCAACACAACGGATAAACCACTCACTAAACCATCAGCCTAATGGAAAACCACCAAAAATCAGTAGCAGTGCACTACCTCTTTGGCAGCAGCCTTTCAGAAACGCACGGAGTGTTATAAAAGTTCAGGTTAGCAGATCTGCCGCAGAATCCAGGGCAATTCCTTACAAAGCAGCTTCGAACCAAAGCGCTAGGTCCATGGGCATGAAATCCCCTCATCCTGCTGCACCCCTGGATGTGCCCGAGCCGGTCCCATCCCGCTCCCGGAGCTGGATCGGGCGATCCTCATCTTCCCGGGGCTCCTTTCCCAAGCGCTCCCGAACAACGGGACTTCAGAATAAAGCACAAAACATTGCATTTTGTTAAACTTCTAGGCAAGGGCCTTTAATGCGATTAGAAAGGGGAGGGGGATTGGATAGCAGCTTTTTCTTTTTTATGTTATGTATATTGTGTGTAAACAAATATGCAATTTGCTTTAAAAAGATAAGGTGATTAAATTTTTATCGGGCTTGTACTCTGTTGTCACCACAACAAAGAGAATTAGGAGGAGGAAAGAAAGGCCTTTTTATTTGAATTATGCTCTTACCAGAGGTTCTCTACAGCACAGCTGTAAAGCCACTCAATGTTCTCCAAACAGGCCCTTTGATTGCATTTTATTCAACTTGTTTGCATTTGGAGCAATCGAAAGTAAAAGAACGCTCCACATTTTGATGTCTTAATGTTCCTTAATACCTTCTTTAATTTATATTAAGCTTCTTAACTAGGGTGATGAATTCTTCAAAAACAATAAAGACCTAGTGCAGAAATCTTTCACACACCATGAAAATTGAAATTATAATGTATTCATAGCTTTTTTTTTTGTTGTGAAAAAAACATTATTTAGAAGAAAGATTTAAAGCACAGAAAAAAATCCTGAAGTTGTACGAAAATTACTTGATCCACAGAAACAGATGAAAGTTCAAACTAATTATTACAAGGGAAATAAGATGTTGCGGGGAGGTGGAATAGAAGAAACGGTATGAGAACGCTGTGTTACTATAAAGTTTTCAGTCTTTTAATAGCCTGTAAGTTCTTCCTCTAGGACTTTCTACAAGGCAGCGCTCTGGGAATTTGTTTTACCGAGGCAAAATTAAAGCCGTTGCCAGTTTTTCTTGCTTTATTATTCACAGAGTTCTTTACTAAAATGGCTCTTCAAGCTCCCTGAAAGCAGCAGGGCACATCCAGAGCGGGGAAGGTGCCCCAGAGCGAGCACTCCGGGTAGGAATGCCGGCGGCAGGTGGATCCCGACAAGCAGCAGGCAGGAGACTCGGGAAGCAGAAAGCCCAGGAGGCGCCACCCAGGCATGTCCTGGCCACGGTTATTCTGCACGCACTGCGTTNCCCAGAGCGAGCACTCCGGGTAGGAATGCCGGCGGCAGGTGGATCCCGACAAGCAGCAGGCAGGAGCCTCGGGAAGCAGAAAGCCCAGGAGAGGCCACCCAGGGGTGTCCTCTGCGTTATTCCGCACACACTGCGTTTTCCAGCTGCAGCCACGGGATGCACAGCCTGGTTAGGCTCTGAGCACGAATCATCTGTCTTGTGTTACAGAACTTACTGTCAGGGACGGCAGTCATCCCAAAAATCCCTTCAGCAACAAATGAATACACGGCTTTCGGTGAAAGTCCATGCTGGTATAAATCAACCTTAGCAAGGAACATCTGGAATGGGAATATTCTTACTTTCCTTCCCACTTTGTCTACTATTTTACATTCAATTTTTTAATTAAACCATTTTCCATTCCAATATGCTATTGTACATTTATATACACACATATAACCACAAAACACCCCACCACGCACCTCCTTTTTCTTGATAAAGAAACTCCAAAGAACAACCAAGCGTGCAGTGCTTGGCGCTGTCCTACATGCACCAAGACTGGCTCCATACTTGCATTATCTGCACGTAGATTTGTGCACCCAAGGTGACAGGTTCAGTGGTACTACAGTAGTGCAGAAAGCAGCTTCCTAACCTAAAAAAAGATAATTTAAAAATCCACAGAATGCAACAGGGTTGAAAAATGTATTTTCATCTGGCATTACTGGTATTTTCTGTATATTCTCTTATTCTTCTGTTACTTCTATTATTTTCTGTCAAGCTTCTCTGAGTGCTCCCCCTGCCCTGAGTCACACTTTGTGGAACCTTCCAGGAAAGCTCCAGCTGAAACTTCCCGATAAAGCCTGCCAGATTCCCAAAATGTTTGTGAAGAAGCTTCCTTAACTGCACCAGCAACCAACTAACCACGCTATCCAGACCAATTAAACCGTATTTAACGTATATTAAACCAGTGCTGATCTTAACCCGGTGCAAATGCAGTTGGATAAGATGAGACCTTGCATCCATGAACAGAATCAGACCCTGCAAGTGCAAAACCCCCAAAAAACCTCGTGCCTTGAGGCTGAGCAAGGATCACTACCACAATACCAAAAACCCTCTGCCCAGTAGTTATAAGAAATTGCCCTTGGTGCCAAAGGAGACACAAAACAGCTTTGCAAAAGGAGAAAGATGCAAGTCCCCCCTCCTTCACAGCATCATATTTTCTTCACATCTGTCCTACAAATTAACCAGCGCTTTTGCAGGAAAGGGCCATTGAGAGCCCAAGCAAGGCAAAGCCGAAAGCTCCCGAAGGCAGCGCTGCTTCCACAGGCACCCGCTCAGACACTGCTCTGCACTGCCGTGGCTGAGCAGGCACAGAATTGTCACTGCAAAATGGTATTTATGCACGTAACCAAGCAGAAGTTTAACCTGTTGTTTCTCTGAAGGTTTCTGCCTTTCAACAGAAGTGATTCATGAATTTCAATTTGTTTTAAATGTTGAAAAATTCCAACCAAGCAAATTCAGTCAACCAGCCAGTAAAGAATGAAGACTGGTATGTTTTTCGTTAAAAAGAAATAAAAATAAAAATAGAAATTCTATGCATGTCTGTACATGTCTTAGTCACCCACAAATCCTCTAGCAGTGAAAAAAAAATACAGTAACTAAATTTCCTGCATTTGTTCCAATTAAGACACTGTGGCTTCTACCCGTTGACACACACTGGTTAAGCAACATTCATTTTTAATTGATTCTCTTTGTGTGGTATTTACCTACTCCTATGTTATAATGTTCTTATAGAAATGAATCGGCCAACGCTTTTGTGATTGCGGAAAGGGGGAAGAGATTCGCAGGAGGAGAACTCTCCGGGGAGCTGCTCCTACAGCTCCAATTCCGAAGATGCTACAACATCACTAATCTCCGAAATGCAAAAAGTCATGAGCTTGCCCTCTGAATTCAGACCTTTAAATGCATATTAGTGGTTTTGTTGTTGTTGTTGTTTTAAAGGTATAAATGTTATTTAAATTGGCCTTTTCAATATTAAGACTTTCAGGTCTTTTCTCTCTTCCGCCCCACCAGTCATCATAAAGACTATAAATACATCCAAATTTAATATTCTCTCATAGATAGTTATTTCAGTTAGCGGGCTCCAAAACCCAACAATGCTAAGGTCTAACAGAGTCCCAAGGTAGCACCCAATCAAGGGGTGGACATGCTTTTAAACACTCAGCGTTCATCGGGGTAGCACAGGTTGCAATCCAGTGAGACAGGACTTGCACCTTGCACACATTAGGCAACTAACGCACCTCTCCACGCCACAGCAACACGTCCCTTTTTCTAGGCAAGCACCCAAAGGCTGGGTTTCCTTCCTCGTTACAGCCTTCCCCGGGCACAGGCTGTTCTGAACCGCGCTCAAGTAAAACAGAGCGCGGCTCCGACCCGCTCCGTTGCAGCCCGGCTCTCAGGGCAGAGCGGTTCAGCAGCTCACCCGACGCATCCCGAAAACCGACCCTCTGCATCCCTGATATTTCCAGGCACGGACACAGCACTAAGAAGCATGTTCACATGGCTCGGAAGCAGCAGTTAATAACAAGTGCCTAATGCCAGCTGACTGTCCAGAAAATAATTAGTTAGCAGGAAGCTAATTTGCAAGATACCCACTACCAGCTCCAGGCTGTTTCAGTGGCTGAAGCCAAACCCGCAGTCAGAGAGAGGGGAAGGTTCGGACGCAGCTCGTCAGGATGTCACAGCATTCACCGGCTCTGCGGGCTGATGACCTTCTGGGCTGCGCTGAAGAGTCACTGCACCTTTTCAAACGTCAACTCATTTGGACTCGCATGTCACAACAGAACTTCCCACAAATACGTTTGATTTCAGGGAGTTCAGTAAAAGGCAGCACTAATGGACAGGGAAATTATGTGACAGAATATGAGACCAGCCAAAACATATAAACAAGTTAAAAACAAATTAGCCCCATCACCAAAACCACAAGGCCATGATACATGGCCTTGGTACATGATGACTATTTATTTCATTAAGTTTGGGTTCTACTAAGTCCATTTCAGGAGCAGAGGTTCTCACACGAAGATTTATTTTTCTTGAGAAGTGTTTGTTAAACATTTGCTTGTGCCAGCAGGTCAATGCTGGCCATGGTCTAATTTACTCAAGGGAAACAGGACCTTGTTCCGTCAACTTAAGTGACTTAAAGGGACTATACCAAAGTATAGCTTTCTTGTGCCACTAGGTGAGCTTTTCTACAATACTGTATTGTTTGGTAAGATAAAACAATAAAACAATCAGAAACTACGGATACAGATCCTATGAGGTATCCTGACCATGACAAAATTCATATTCAAATTATATTTTGGTAGAAATGCCTTTTCCTACCTTTTCCTGCTTTTAGCACCCGTTACTCACACTATGACAGAGCTCCAGGCAGCTCTGGACTTCACATCACCTAAGAGACATCCAACCCAAGGGAACAGTGTCCCTTCAAACACCGTCTGTGACTGTTCCTTATTTAGACTCCTGCCTTAAGGTTTTAATTCCATCCTCCCTTAGTCTTTACTCAGCCCCAGTGGTCCTGATGTCTCTAGTTATTGTTCAGGGCTGACCTGATCAACTGCAGGTTCTGTGGCTGTAACCAAGTAGCCACCTACAACCCCAGCAGCTGGTCCTCATTTTGCAGCAGAATCATTACAATTCCGTGGTTCAAAACTCTCTCCTTAAGAAACAACAACAAAAAGCAAAATCCAAGAAAAGAAACGGACTAGGAAAGCACACGGATAAGGCGCAGTCCCAACCGATAAGCATTTTGTCCCGGCAAATCAACACAGGATCTGCCCCATTAAGTCAAGCCTGCTGTTCTGTATTATCCAGGAGCCTTTCCCAACGGCAGCAGATACTGCAGCCCACGCCGATATCGTCACACTCCCCTCGTGGAGCCCCGTGCGCCCCGGTGGCAGCAGCGCGGTGCCGAGTCGGCTCCGGGAACACCAGCACAGCCCGAGTGGTAACGAGCTCGGCCCCTGCGTCTGNCACTCCCCTCGTGGAGCCCCACGCGCCCTGGTGGCAGCAGCGCGGTGCCGAGTCGGCTCCGGGAACGCAGGGAGAAGCCACCAGCACAGCCCAAGTGGTAACGAGCCCAGCCTCTGCGTCTGGGCGAGCTATTTCGGTGCTCAGACCTGAAGGGAAAGAGCAGCAGCATCCCCTCACGCTGCACCCCGATAAGAGAACATGCATCATCTTTGATCATGAAAATGCTTGCTTAAATGCAGCTCGTAAAGGCTACAGATTTACAATAATTTTAAGTTAACATTTAACTGCTAAAATTAGAGTTTTAGTAAAAACTGAGAAGAAAAGAGAATCGGAATCTTTATAACACAGGCGGTCGCTTCCAAACAGGGTTAGGTAGTAAGGAACAGGATTTTCCTGAGCACAGCACGCTCTTTCCTTGTAAGAGGGACTACGGGAGAGTAAGAAAAAGCAGAGCAGCCTGACTCGTCTGAGGGGAATGGAGTAGTTTGACCGAGACAGATGCAAGTGCTTGGAAGCAAGAAAGTGTCTTCAGCTCCATCTCTCAGACAGAAACAACAACAAAACCAGCCTCTGTGTTTTAAATAAACACCCTTCGAGCAGTAGTGCAGCAATTCCTCAGAAACACATGAAATTCTTTGCTGTCTGAAAACTGGTTAGTTCCTCCACGGCGCAAAAAGCAAGCAGTAAGCACGTTTAGATCATTTTTCAGTAATTTAGAAGCAAGAAATATATAGCGAGGGCTACTTTGCAGCAGTTGCTTTGCATTTCAATATATAATCTTTGACTTGCTAAAGGTGTAGCATTAAAACAGCTGAAAATATAATACTGAGATGAGACCTACTAAACCTGCAACTCCCCAGTTACACTGCCAGTTAATTCCACGCAACAAAACACCCCCAGCATTAGAGCCCCTCACTCAGGCAGCTCTGCTGACTTCCAATGGAGGCTTGTGTTCTGCAATCTCAAATTATACTGGACAGCCTGCTTTTTCCCACCTTTATTGAGCCCTATTTTAATACTCCAAATATATACTACCTAAATTTGTATACTCTTTAACAGTAGTTAATCTTCAATTAAAATACCTAGAGCAGAAACTAAGATAACTGGTTTAAAAGGTAAAAGCTTATTGACAAAAATGTATTCTTCATAGTGCTTTTAATTCTGCATATTAAAAATGTCATTTTTATGACTCGGAAAAAAAAAATCTTCAAGAATAATGAAGGCTAACAAAAGACTGAAGAGCAGCAATTTAAAAAGCTCCATATGTAGCATCCTGATTACTGTATCAGCCCCATTTCCATAACGAAGGGAGAAGTCACCAAACTGCTGCCTGTCCTTTCTGGTGACAAGGAAAGGGCAGGCAGGACGAGTGTTTTCAATGCTCATCCCTGAGGCTGCAGGGGACGAGCAAGAAGCCCTGCAGCCCAGTATGCGGGTGCTGGTGTCTGGCACTTTTGTGGCGCAGGGTAACCCCAGCTCTGGTGGTCTCGGCACATGTCCTTAATTTGGAAGCAGCTGGGTTCAAAAGTTTATCCTCACTTTTTGACCTGCAAAGGTTTAGTGTGTGGGCGTGCGCATGAGCGTGCATCATACCACACAGGCTGAGGATGTGCAGCCACAACACACAGCGCACGAGTGTTTGTGTGTCCGGTTTTGCATACAGAATGTCCTGCGTATTTTAAAATACCATAATATCAGCCCATATCCACCAGATGGATATGCGCAGGATGAGCATTCAGCCGTCCCAGGCCAAACATGACATTTTCAAATTCAGTTTGGGGAATTTTTTGGTGTAATTTCAAAAGGACACATTACCAGAAGACTTTGCAGACTGCAATACTATATATTTAGCTTCAACGCACTTCGCAGCAAACACAAGTGAACTTGCAAGCTGGACCAGATTAATGTCACCTCCACACATTGAAACAGTGGACACAGTGCCCTGGGAATTATCTTTGCATTTACAACATTTTTCCTCCCAGATGTACAGTGCTAAAGATGGAAGTGACACTGGATTGCACTAAGAGAGGTAGAAAGATTGGAAAGCAGAGGGAGTCTGGGAACCCCCAAGAACAGCATGTTTATTAGGATCAGTGACAAAAAATAGTCACAGTCTTCCTGGTGGAAACCCAGATTTTTGGACATACTGATGTATTCTCTAGCTGACATCTGCATATTGTTTTGAATTGCTTTAAATTGCTCTACAGTTGCAGGCAGAAACCCCTGATGTTAGTACTAACAAATTATTTCTCTAGACATTTATCATTTTTGATATCAGCCTCAGAAGCAAACAAGTTGGTGAGTATGAGCAGAACTTTGTTAACTGCAAATGTGTCTAGGTGCATTACAGGCAAGACTGAGCATCCTCACGGGGAATTTAAACAAAGAGCTAAATTCTTCCACAGCCCTTTGGGCTGGGATCCGAGCGTTCAGGCAGACGGTCACCACCACCGAGACACCAGCAACTTGTTAATCCCCAGCAGCACTTGGGCTATTTTGAAATCTAGGAACAATTGTTTACAGAAGCTCTTCACTTGTGCTCGTGGAACTAAGTGCTCTACACACCAGCCAAGCTGTAATAATTTGTAGTACATATGAAATAGTAGTTTGTTTTATTCAACAACAAAACCCAGCACACATCCCGGATAAGGAGCATGATGAGTGGAGGACACAATTTTTCCCAAATGAAACAGCACTTTGTTTGTTGATAAATTCACTCAGAATTATACAACAGTAATTCTCTATTGCAAACCAGTTTCAAACACAAGGGGAAAACACTTAGTATGTAGCACAAACTGAATAAAACACACAGACATAATGGCATAGAAAATAAAAGTTATTTAACAGAACTGCCCATACATCAGCAACTGAAACTGCAAATTAAAACGTAAGGCGGTGCCCCAGGGGAAACGTGCAGCACAAAGCCACTACAGAAGGCAAGTCTATGAAGCCTGACTACTTGACCAAAGACAAAAAGTGCAAGTTTCCCTCTTGAAAAGTCCCAAGGACACAATGTGAAAAGTTAATGATCGGAGTCATTAGGCATTTCAAACTTTCTTATGACCTAAAAACCTGTATAAATACAGGAAATATTTCCTATTATGCATTAACTTCAGATCTGATCCCCAAAAAGGTGAAAAATAAGGGTGAAAACCCTCTAAGACAAGAACAATGCACTTTCATTGTAATACAGTAGTCAAGGTTTAATGCAACAGTCAGAAATTCTGACTGGTCCTAGTTCAGCACAGTAGTATCTCCCTACCAACCCGTGTTTATAGGACAATGAATACAAATAATTCTGATATATTACTACCTTGCACAGTAAAAGGACAGAGAAAAGAACAGCCTCTCTAGTGTGGTGGAAGTCACTGGTCTGAGTTTTATATAAGGGGTTTCTCCCTTGCTATTATTCTCTTCATAAGAAAATTGGGTTCTAAGGGGTTTGTATGCAAAAATCTTGGAGCACCGAGACATGGAATGGTTAAAGGGAAAGCCCAAGAGAACCACTAACTGCTGCTCATACCCACCAAAGCCGAGAAACCACCACAGCCTTGGAGAGACCCACAAAGCTCCCAAGGTGACGCACCCCAGCGACAGACACTCGGATTGGAGATTCAGAAGCCTAATCCTAGGGGGGTTGGTTGGTTGGTTGGTTTTTACCAATTCACTCTACACCTGCATCTCTATTATAGTTTCCCCACTGATAAAATAAGGTTAATAATGCTGCAATTCTTTATACAAAACTTTGAAATATACAGCTTTCCCTGCAGAAAAGCCAGATATTACAAGAGTTTACAAAGTGACTTTGCTAATGAAATAGCCTGTTTATTTTAATTTCATATTTAAGCATTACTGTACTGAGTCTGAAGATCTTGATTTATTTCCGATTCTGCAAGTTAACAAAAAGGACTTTACTTGGCGTTGTAATTCTTTAGTTCAATGTTTCATCAAATCTGCTTTTGTTAAATGCTGCCTGGCGCATTACTCAAGGTCAGATCACAGGCAACTGAGCAGCTCCTGGCCTCCTCCTGCGGCCTCCACGTCTACCACAGAAGGCTAATTATTTGACAACAAAACTTGAGCACGGCATTTTCTCCCCTAGAGCCACATTTGTTCATTGTTTCACATCTATTTCTGCTTCCAAAGCATGAATTCATGCCTGCGATTCATATTTTCCCATCAGAACCACAGCTTGACCCATCTATCCATCCCCAAGGAGAACCCTGCAAGAGGTGGGTTACATCCTCCAGATGAATTACCCTTTAGTAAACACCAAATTTAAAACACAACAAAACTGACAGTTCAAAATTCAAGCAGGTATCAGGCGTATCTCTTAAATTCTCCTAAGCTGTTGCTCTGCACAGTTTGCTTCTATGAAGTGAACTGAAATCACACTAATGAAATCAACACTAAATAATTTATCTTTACAAGAAAAAAACAAAAATATTTACTATTGAGTTCTGCCCCTGCATCCTTATTTCGTCAGGCTTTGGCCCACAGTGTCATGGGCAATATATTTAGCATCTATCCATACTCATTTCTTCTTTAACTTACAAAGTTCTCTACTGCTAGTCTACAATTTCAGGAAGGAGGAGGTTTAAAAGGAGGTTANAAGTTCTGCCCGTGCATCCTCATTATGTCAAGCTTTGGCCCACAGTGTCATGGGCAATATATTTAGTGCCTATCCAGACTCATTTCTTCTTTAACTTACATACAAAGTTCTCTACTGCTAGTCTGCAATTTCAGGAAGGAGGAGGTTTAAGAGGAGGTTAAAATCCCTCCATTAGCTCTTTCTTAGGGCACAGAGAGGCATTTAACTGAAAAATACATCAACATAAAATGGAATGTTACATTAGCCAACAAGAGTCAGTACCACTACGCCAGAAGGTGAAAACTACCTTCTAGTACAGTGAGAACTTGGTCCCAAAGCTGCTGGATCCAGAAATCCCCTCTGAACCTTCCACCTTGTGCCCATAAAACCTCGAGTCAGCCTCATTGGTGTCCAAAGGGAGCTCCACACTTGTAGGGGGCAGGTGGAATACGGAGACTGCCCGAGCTGTGCCCGGGGTGCACTGACCAGCATCAAAATAGAGACGTATCCGACATCGCCTTCCTTAGAGGAATGCTGCAGCCAGCCCTTACTGCCCTGAACACCCCAGGACCCACGAGTGGCCGTGGGGACCCCAGGATTAGGTGACACTTGTGGCCATGGAGAAGGGCTTGGGGACGTCCCCTCCATGCAGCAGGGACACTGCTGGGCAGCAGCACTGCAAAGGGGACAGCCCTGTCACAGCGCGATGCTTATGGGCACCGCGAGCAGTGCGGAGGGAAGAGGAGAAACACTGCAAGGTGCGTTTGCTAAAAACTTAATCTTGTGTCATTACAGCTGGAATAGATAGAAATAAGAGAGAATCATTCGATCATCCAGACATTTCAGTCCAATACAGAGCACTTCCTTGAAGTGCAAGTGCATTTTCTGTTGCATTAATTAGGCAACTACCAGTCTGTTCTAAGTATGATTATTGTTAAGATTTAAAACCATTCTGGAAAGAAATAAAACAATAAAAAAATGCAGATGCAGAGAAGTATAGTGAATTGGATTAAAAGAACATTTATTTCCTAAAGGTCATGTGAAGCTGGAAATTCTACAAAGAAAAGGGATGTTATGGCTTTCTTCTGCCACACTTCTCCAACTTCCCTCTCCTCTTTGTCCCCATCAATTCTGAAATCCCCCACAAAACCTGCCCACGGGAGAGTTTGGCAAAACACAGTGGGGAACAATCGCAAGCAGCGAAATCACAACTGAATGGAAGATAAAAGCCACCAGCAGCCAAGGGAAGACTGTTTCCAGACAAGCAGACATCAGCAGCCACATTCAGCATTATTTCCACAGCAAAGTGAGTTCAATTACTAGGAAAAACTTCCAGACAAAGCGAAAGTCAGGTTTACCGTGTTCACAGACAACCTGAAGTCTTGCTAAAAGGCTCTTTCCACATGTACCCAGGGACACTGCCAGTCCCCTTGCTCCCTGACCATCCCTGCACCGTGCGCCGGGATCCCTCCCGCATCCCCGGGACACTGGGCAGCGGCTGCTCCAGGGGACACTTGTCAAGACAGATGTTTCCTGTCACCGGCCTCATGTTTGTGCAAAGTTACAGATATTTTTAATGTATTGCATTACTCCATCTATCTTAGTGAATTGCCCATCTTGTAAAATTCTTCTAATTATGCTCTTCTTATCTTCGTTATCTAAAATTATTTATAGCACTATTATCTTAGCTTCAAGCACTGGCTATAAACATTGCTGCATCGGTTACTAGACAGGGATTCATGTACACGCCGACACATACACAGACATGCACACAATATATTTTATGATGGCTCTGAAATGCTGCAACACTCTCATTTTCCCAAGATACTCCTCCAAGGAAAAGCATAGGCCACCCAGAGCACACCAAATCTGCCCTCCCCACTCTTTAAGAAATACTTCTTGAGGAGATGGCACAACAAGACCATGTCCTGTATGTGAAGCCTCGCTGGGCGTTTCTTTCTGGGGGAGCAGAGCAAATGCCGAGCCAGTTTGGCAGGAGTAAGTGCTGCGTTAGATTAAGTTTCAGCATAATGTTCTCGATAGGAATCGGAGCGCCATCCCCAAAGTGCAACGGGAGGGTAAAACGCCAGCCAGCAAGACGGATGGTTTGTTTTTATTTTTATAGAGATTTTCTAAACCTCAACTTTCACCTCTTCGCCCCCGTCCCCCTCCTTTTCTCGGCCACCTCCAACAGCCCCTGTCTCATTTACAGAAACTTCTACTTCCCAACTAATGGATGCATTTGGCTAAGAAGATAATCTTTGTGTTGGCTTCAGTTGTCACGTTCTTGTTATCGTATTAATGCTGATTAAATACTAAAGCCAGCCTTTAAGTCAGAGCCCACACATTATTTAAGAGTGACAAGACGTTCGTATTTTGACACTTCAGAATAAACCGTCACGGAAACGGACTCTTTTCTGCCACTCGAAAGGCCTCACCTGTGCGCACAGGTGCCCTCCATATGGATTTTTACACAACATGTTACTTTAACAGCATTATCCTATTTGTGAGATCCCTGGGCAAGGTCCAGGTTTCCTTAAAAACCTCTGGACTGGGGCAGTCCTAACCCCACTGAACCACCCTGCGACACTGCAGGTCAAGCAGCGGGACTGGGGGTTACGAGACAGGGAAGGTCACGGCAGATCCCGGCTCTCTGCAAAATACCTGGCTAGGACAGTAGCAATGTACAGCTCATGCTTGTGCCTCAGTTTCCTCCATCGGTAGGAAAGGACGTTTCACAAGCTGCGATGTAGCTGTGAGGCTAACATTAATATCTTGTTTGGGTCTTCGTGGTGCTATCAGAGGTGCTACAGAAAAATGAAGTACAAATTGCCAGATGTAGCAGCAAAATTTATCTCAGCGTATTCTGGGATTGAAGCCAACTTCCCCACGTCACATGCTAAAGCACCAGGCACCCGCATGGCCAGGCGTCCCATCCCTCGCCCCGAACAGCCACCTCCAACCCCAGAACCACCCCACACAGAGCAACATCGCGGTGAGACCCGGTGCCTCCCTCGCGCCCTGCGAGCAGCACCAGCCTTGGGGCCGGCTGAGGTGCCACTCACAGCACCCTGCAGCACGAACCAGCACTAACTTATTTACAATTAGTAACAGCCATTTATTTATTCCGTATTTAACCCATTCAATTTAGCAAACGACCTCAACCAAGTCAACAGGACAAGCACAACTTAGACTTAACCTCCAAGTTCTGGTGGAATTAATGAAGACACTGATTTTTTAAAACTGAATTTTCAATGCACTTTGAATAGGCGCAAGCACTAGTTACAGACATCCCCACCCCGGTCCCTTTCCTAAAAGGGGATGCGTCACCTCCCGAACGACTCTGGAGCAGATGAGGTTACGCCATGGTCAGGAGAGCTCCCCGGAGACGCCGCGAGGGCTAAGGCAACTCCGCAGAGCCGTACAAACAAACAGCTGAACACGGAGAGCCCTGCACCGCGGCACTGCTGTTTACCTAACCCCTGAACTGCAGGAGCCATCAATCCCGGCCTTATTAAAGCAGGGCCAGCGCTCGCCCGGCCACCACCAGCCTGCTCCCATCCGCGGCTTCTCAGCCCGGAGCAAGGTCCAGCAGGCCCCGTCCCACAAATAAAACCCCTCTGCATGGTGGTAACTAAATTGTGTTAAGACTAGCTCAGACTGCTTCAATTAGAAATCACTGACAGGGCTGGACCAAAATCCCCCACCTCTACAGTTAGCCTTTCCCTCCCTTTTCTTTTCCAGATCAATTCTAACTACCTGGTCAAATGAAACTAGCAGGGGATCCACAACATGCTTCCACCTGCTATATGAGTACCATGTCCTCAAATCAAAACTACATCTGCACAAGGTACAAGTAAAAGTTTTAGATTCAGAGAGAGACAGTAAACAGGTTTTGCACAGGAGATGTTTACAGGTTTCTCCTTCTTTCCTTACCCATGCTATAAGCTCTGTATAATCTCTGTATTATTCAAATTTGTCCTTTACGAAGGTTGCAGACAAGGTTAACGGACTGGCGCACTGTTGTTGCATGTCTCATCTCAGAAGCCTGAGCAGCCAAGATCCAGAAATTGGAATATATGGAGCTGAAGGACAGCTGAGAACCACCAATGCCCGAGCCATGTGCAGTTAAAATTGCTCCCAGGTGTTAAACACCCTTATCCACATCTTCAAATGAATTCAACAAATGTCATTCTGGTGATATCTAGGAAAGAAACACGTCTGCCTTTCGTGCAATGGCAGCCCTCAAAGTACGTTAGAGTATCCTTGGAGCATAACAAGGAAAATAAGAGGAACTAGGGCGAGGAGTCACAGCTTGGAGCCTGAGGTATCAAATATCCACACGAGCCCCACAGGGACTATAATCTCTGTGCATCTTCTGAAGAGGTACTTGTGAGAACATCCGATTGTAACGAGCCATGAAAAGAAAATCCCCAATTCATGACACAGAGCCTGCTTCTGTCAGCAGGAACTTTATTCCTTAACACACTTGAAGTCCCTGAAAATGTCCCTGAAAATGTCTTCTTTCTCTGCTGCTAATAGCGTTAGCTGGCGCACGCTGCTTGGCATAGCCCGTGCTACCATTATGCGAGCTCAGAGAAAATCTATTGCACTCAAAGAAAACAAATGCACATTTTGTGTTTTATTCGTATTATAATACCAATCCATACGTGCGGGGACTTTAGGAATACTTGGTCTCTCACCTAACATGCCCATACAGTTAGTGGTCGAAGTAGAAAACGCAAATGCTATTGTCACAAATAGAAAATTGAGAAGGTAAACAAACATACTCAGAAATATGCAGCTGGCAGCAAAGCTAGGAAAATAATTATAAACTTCAGGTGCACGACAAAAGCTTTTGGCACTTATATGCCAAGACAGACAGTTAAGGACAAAACAGCAAAGTAAATGAAGGGAAGTCATGGGAGCATTTTATTGCTGGGGTGTTCTATAGTTTTTTTGTTTTTGTTTTTTTTTAATATATTTACTTTATGAAAATGCAGCTGAGGCTGCTCAGAGGACAGACAGGAATATAGGGGGACAGCGAGAGACAAGGCAGCTCACAGTAACATCAGGCAAATGAACCTGGGTAGCAGCTCAGTTGTATTAGGGAAGAGCAGGTTCTCCGAATTACTCATTGGCCAAATTGCCTTGATTCCCCAATCTGCAATAGTTGGAAGGAAAAAGAAAAGAAAAAAAAAAGAAAAGGAGAAGGAAGAAAAAAGTGGGGGCTAGAGGGTTTTAAAAATCTGTTCTGATAAAATCCACAGCACAAAATGTATGGAATATGAAATTCATGCAATTGAATTTATAACCTCAGAAATGTCTTTCCACTAACATTATCTCAGTCAGAATGATGGTTTCTCTTCTCTACCTGTAACTTTTATACCAGGTATTAAGATTTTTTTTTCTGCATTTTTTTTTAAATGATGCAATAACCCTATAGCTACAGACAGGAATGTTTCTGTTGTTCATTTTTTACAGCAGACACCCCTGTCCCCCACCAAAACCTGCCCAGCAGTCCAGTGACACTCCAGTTATTTCCTTGTAAGCACTCAGATCACTTTGTGAAAACACAAACCAAAGACTGCTTAACACAGATGCCTGTAAAAATCAATGCACATTATTTATTAAAATTATTTCTTGTCCCAGGAAGAAAACTTGGTTCAGCTGCTCAACATGAGCGTGGTCAGGCCACCTCCCTCCCAAACACTACACAGGGGCTGCTGCTATAAGTACTTCCCAGAGCCTGGAGTTTGCAGACCACAAAGGAGGATGTCCCCAGGGGCCCTCATGGTGCACATCTGTCCTCAGACTTCACTACTGTCTCAGACCAAACACTGCTGGAAGGGCCCAAGGGATGAACAATCAAAAATCAAACAAAAAAAAGCACAAACCCTTTATATAAAAGGAGAAATGTGTCACACTGAGATGGCAATCTGAATGCATAACCTATGCTTTACAAAAATGACTTTTCATAGGATCAAAGTTAAAGGTACATAAATGTTTGGAGAAAATATTTTCCATTCAAATATTGCAAAGTCAAGAGTGAGGACTAACATCCCAAGACAGTAGTTCATTTTGCACACAAAGAAACAGAAATAGAGATGAAGGAAAGTAATTCCTCCTTTGATGTTGTATAAACTAACTATAGACCTGGAAATACCACGTAGCTCTCAGTTTGCACCTTCTGGTCCCAAGGAAACAAGTTAAAAAGGGAACTCTTGAAGAGATCCCCCCCACTAGCAAGGGGAGAATGAGCTGCTCAAAGACTGCAGTGAAGTCCCACCTTCTACCTGTGCCCAGGGTACCTGGCAGCCATTTCTCATTAAAATGAGTAATCTTCCAAAACAATACTCCTGAACTGCAAGAACAAGGCAATAATTATAAAATACGCATTTGCCCAGCACATTTTTGGAGTTTCTCGATCACTTTGGAAGGTATTGGTTTGTGGTCGTCTCCCGATATGGTCAAGTCCCATAACTGGATCCCTAGGGTATTCCGAATCTCTCCCGTGTAGCTGTGTTAGCCCTTAGGCGGAACGGGGTCTGTTCCCTCCCAGAAGGGCAGCCTTAAACGAATAAGCAGCAGTGAGCTTTGCCCGTAATTAACAGGAAATCCTAACTTTATTCTTCTCAAACATATATATATTTTTTTTTACTCTTCTGAAGAAGCCACGCTTGGTCCCTGCAGTAGTTTTTCAAGGCATGCGCTGAAGCATCCCAACAGCTTCTTATAATGAACTAGACTAGAGTTAAAATAAAAATGGAAATTCACACTTGTTCTAGGGGACATAGGGAATTTAGGAAACTTTTTTTTTTTTGGTGCGTGTTCTAATGCTGTCAAGCAGAATAGTATAGACACATAATAAAAGACATTGCTAGCTATATTTCTTTCTCCAGAAAAAAAAGAAATGTTTTCACACTTGAAGTTACAGTGAAATACTGTGGAATCTGCAAAATGAAACACCTAAAAAGACAACAAAAACAAGCACAAGGTAGCACACGCATCCTGCTGCTGGGGGTGTATGGTTCAATGTCAAATTAAACTTCTGCGAGGAGGACTGATCACATTGCTCCATAGTATGTTCTGGTCCAAGCAGTTTGCCATTTCAGCAGCATAAATCCAGTGAAACCAAAAATAAATGCAAAATTTGGTCTATAAATGGAATAGATATTTGAATTTGCAGTGGATACAGCAAGGTCTCTGCTTAAAGTGATCAGCATTCTAAATGACTGTGTTAAGACTTCAAAAACTCGCATCCATTTTTATTCTGCAGTTGACTGTGCAATTATTGCACACTCAAATTAGTATAGGATTATTTTTACAGAGAAAATATACTTGCTCATTTCCAACTGAGTACTCATTTTGTCACCTACTCGCATATTTTCCTTTTTCCTACAAACGGATAATTTACAGCTAGAGGACTCCTTTTAACACAGAATTTCTTATGTACGCTAAGCAAAGCTGAGGGCAGCCTGACGGGGTGGTTTACATGAAAGGAAACGAAGCTGCAAGATATTTAATGATTTGCAAAGGTCACTGCATCAGGTAGCGGCAATGGGATGGCAAATCCGAGCTGTGAGCACAGCAGCTTGCAAAACTACATCAGTGACCAGACATGTCCTCACTCAGCAGCTGTATAACCATGACCAAGTGGTTACATTCACTGGGGGGGTTATTCAAATATGAGCAGAGTGGCAGCCTTTAATATACTTTTTTTTTTTCTCTCTATTTTTTGAGTCAGGAAATGCAANCAGCCTTTAATATACTTTTTTTTTTTCTATTTTTTGAGTCAGGAAATGCAGCTTTCAACAAACTAGACAATTACTCCCCTAGAGTAATAAGGGCGACATTAACTGGAAGATGCACGACCACAGGAGACCCTATACAAGGAAGGTTTTACGTCTGATGTGGTGACCTGAGTTTGCTGTGAGTGCAAGTTCCCTTGGGTGCAAGGAGAGGGTCCCTCTCTACCCAGAGAGAGAGGAGGTTGCGGGGACACTGCTCTTGCCACCAACTCACAACTCGTCCCAGAGCACCATGATTTCCCTGATTGCGGTTTCAAGGGGAGTCCACAGTCACCGGTAGGTGCAGCAAGCAGGAAGGAAACCCGAGAGCAGGTCAAGCAGGGCAGGATACCCAAGGTCCCTCCCGTAGGGCAGCCCGTGCTGCGTGGGGAAAGGGTGTCTTCGGGGTAGCCAGTGGTTTGCTGGAGGCCAGGGACACTTTTCTGAAGTTCCTTTAGTGCAGACCTAAGAGGGGAGTTGAGCATAAAGGAACAGGCTCGTCTCACCCCTTTCGACTGCTCAACCCTGGTTCTAGTTCCACAGGAAGATGGAAACCCAGCAAGATCCCCTGCACCTTCTCTCAGTGCTCGATAGATGCTGCTGGGCCACCAGCTGCCTGGTATTTCCATCATCGGCATCTCTGNACCTAAGAGGGGAGTTGAGCATAAAGGAACAGACTCGTCTCACCCCTTTCGACTGCTCAACCCTGGCTCTAGTTCCGCAGGACAATGGAAACCCAGGAAGATCCCCTGCACCTTCTCCTCCTAGTGCTGATAAATGCTGCTGGGCCACCAGGTGCCTGGTATTTCCATCATCAGCATCTCTGATCCCAAAAGAGCAGCTTGATAAACATATACTCCCATTATATTTTTATACTAAAAAATTCTTAACCACCCTGGGCACATTGGCCATTCCAGTGCACAGGGACTGTCTAATCCGTCTTTACAGCCCATCCACCACTCCTCAGAGCTTCGACTTTACAGAGACGCCCGCAATTCAGTCATCATTGTCAAGACCAAGATCCTTGGTAACACCACGGATGAGGAAGAGAAACAATTAATAAATTAACACTTCTTCGACTTTTATTTTCATGCTGAAGGAACTCGCACAAATCTTGGCTTTGATTCTGGGGAGAAGGAAAAAAAAAAAAAAGGAGAAAAAAAAAAACCCACCATCCAAAAACCTAAGGTCAAGCAAACTGAATATTCAATCCCAAAAGCCAACACGGGCTTGCGGGATGTTACCTCTGAAAAGGTACTTTGGAGTTCTTCTGCCACATAGAAATACAATAAAAATTCACCAGGAGATTTACATCATTACAGCTTATTCCACTCAAGAGGGGATCACACGGCGAAGTGAGGCTTCCTGGCAGCCATCTCCTCCCAGCCGCCGTCCGTATTGCACCAGCCAACTTTCGCAAAAAGGATAGAAGGAGATTTATGCGTGAAGTAGCCCTTAAGGATTTTAGGTTTTGTTTGTTTTAGAGGATAGGGGAAGGGAGACTGTGGAAGAACAAGCAGAGCTAATCTCCAGCTTTTCAATAAAACAGCTACACAGATTTCTTTGCCCTTGGGCTTTTGTTTCTCCTCTTGACTGAAATCCCGCTCAGCCTCACCTGATACTGACAGGGATGGCAACCTACCAGACCTTTCAGCCAACATTTTATTTTCTTATATTAGAAGACAGAGAGGGAAAACGTGGACTTTAAATGTGCCTGAATTCCTAAATTCGGCCTAAGAAAGCTTCTTATTTTAATACAACACCAACAAAGAATTGCAAATGTCAGGATCTCCCACAGAAAAAAAAATGCTGCTTAGTGACAGAATGTTTAATTATTCTCAGTGCAATGGAAAAAGTTGAGACTGTCCCATTCCTGCTAACGTCAGTAAAGACTGCCCCTCAAATTACAGTTTGAAATGTGCTATTTACTCTTGACTATTTAAAGTTCATCTGTATCTGGAGGTATCTTCAAGGTACAGATCAGAGACACAGAAATACCACCCTGAAGACACAGCATCTCCACAACACATTATGAAAAAGGGGTGGAAAAAATATATATATATATACTCCTATCCTTACTTTCATGTAAAAATGAGCATGTCTTGAGAACAAAAGCACATTGGTTAATTCATTGCTACTTTACATCATCCTATACCAGCACTACGAGATCCCTGAGGCTCTGTGACCCCTGAACTAAGAAGAACCAGGAACAACACTGCGAGTCGAGAGGAGGCTTCCATGGGAATTCAGCACTTCAAGAGGTTCAAGCGGTGAAGACAGCCCTGCTCTCACACATGCAATCACACTTATAAATGGAGCACTATAAAGCTGGCACAACAGAAATGGTCACAGACAAGTTTGTCTTCACCTGTTTTAAGAAACTCAAGACTACCATTATCGTAGCAGGTACGAACAATCCCAAAGGAAAAAACCTCGCAGTCCAATTTTCTCACTTGTATCTCTGCCTGTGAGGAGCGTGCATTTTATTACATTTAAATTTGCTCAATTCAGAAGTGTGCTGAACTGTTATGAATTGTTAGATATGCACCACTTCTTTCGCGCTAGGAAATAATGTAGCTTTTGAGCACATCTCGTGTAGCATTTTTTACTGTACTGAACTCAAAAGGAGTAGAAAAAATTGCAGTCAAACACACCACAGTGCAACAGAAAGGATGAATACTTTACTACCTAACAACTAGGTAAGTAGCAAAGTCTGGAAGGAAAGTGAACTGTGCCTGAGATATCACCTATGTCCCAACTGGATTTTAAAAGCTGCTACATTTTACAATAATTAAACCCAAGACAAACAACACACAAGAACTAATGCAACTGGAATATCTAGAGCCATTGGGTTAAGCGATGTCATGAGACTCACCAAATCAGACCAAACCAAACCGAATTTGACAGCAGAGTTTGACACGATAAAACATCGGACAAGCAATTTACAAAATCACCAATTACCAATAACTTATTTAAATGATTCATTGAACTTTTCCCTGACTTTCTTATCAGCTTGCATGAGAATCCTAAGTGCAACACACTGAAATAGCCATCTTCCAGCGACAGTTATTGCTAGCTTTTAAAATAGTAAGACACTTCAACACACAGTTTCTGTCTTCCCAAACTTGTCCGGGACTTGCAAGGTGAATGATACTGCCCACTCATTCACCAGAACTGCAGGATGCAGCACACCCGCTCACCGCTCTAGCAGCTGCTACGTGGCACCTATCCCAACAAGAGGAGCTTCGTTAGCAGCTCTCACACACGTGCAAACTTGCGAAGCAGCAATTTTTTAATTTTCTTTTAAATTCTAAGCTGTAAATTCACAAGGGCTCTGCTTATGCCCCCTTTTCAGCATTTGATAAAACCAATCGGAAAACTAAACCACTTTGTAAAGCAATACATCTTTAAACGCTTTCCTCTGTTAAAGCACAAATAGCTCCACAACGCAGCCCTACAGAGCAGGGGATTTGCCAGCTAGTGTGCACCACACACATATTCATATTTTTTAAATTAGATGGCACCATAAACAGTGNAATTCTAAGCTGTAAATTCACAAGGGCTCTGCTTATGCCCCCTTTTCAGCATTTGATAAAACCAATTGGAAAACTAAACCACCTTGTAAAGCAATACATCTTTAAACGTTTTCCTCTGTTAAAGTACAAATAGCTCCACAATGCAGCCCTACAGAGGAGGGGATTTGCCAGCTAATGTGCACCACACACACAGTCACGCTTTTAAATCAGATGGCACTGTAAACAGTGTCAAAAATTCCTTCTAGTCATTTGGGCAATAGTGTTACCTGAACGTCACAGACACTGTTTTTCTAATTGTCATTTTTTTTCCCTTTTACCCTCAAACAGACACTACCAAACACCTGGAGTGAACTCCCTACGAGCACTCTCAAAACAGAACTTCAGCATCTTCCCATGCAAAGCCGCTGCTGCAGAGCCAGAGCCTCTGTTGGGTATTGTGTCTCGGTCATCAGGCTACACCGGGTTTTGCATCATGGTTATTAGCCTTGGTTCTACCTCCTTAGACCACCCGAAGGGATTTTGCTCCATTAGGCTCTTCAAGTACTCTCAGATAATCCTATCTCCCACTTAGACATCATTTAGCCAAGTTTCATGCATTTCTTTTCATCTTCTTTCCCTCATAAATCAATCCCTTCAGCCTCTCCAGCATTCTTGCTGCTCTTCCTTGAATTTCTTCCAAAGTGCTGACATCTTTCTGAGGCTGAGGAGCTTCTAATGGCATGCTGTGTTCTAGACACTTTTCTTGTTTGTTTGAACTCTAAAAGAAGATAATTGTACCTTTTCAAGACCTATCAATGCTCCAATTGCAAAATAAAATTAATCACAGGTTTCATGACTTTTTTTTTTCCCAGAACAGATAATAATTATCCCCATTTTGCAGAACACAGAGGAGTATCTTAATTAGTTACACACAAGCAGTGCCAGAAAAAGCAGCAGATCCTGTGTTCCATCATTCCCGGTTCCAAGGTCTGCCAAGTTTCAGCCCACAGAAAACACAACACGCACAAGGTCCCCGAGAGGAGATCTACGGTCACAGGAGACATTTCCAAGTGACAGAGGGAGCGCGTGGAGGCCCCAGCACGTCCCACGGGCGCAGCGGTATCAGAACCAGCCCTGCAAGGGGCTGCATTGTGCAACACTTCACCGTTACCAAGTCCTGGTACGTGTTTCCAAGACATCTACCTCGTTTTTAGGAAAGACCATCTGAAAACAGTAAAAGGAGCCTTCAGCTATCGTAAGGTTAACTACCCCAACAAGCTATTCAATTCCAGAGGTTAAGACTGGTTTTAAATAGGACAAGACTGACTGACTGCCAGGCTGAGGCATTAAGGCAGTTTCAATTTGGACATTTCCTTCCCTTCCCTCCCATTCCCTGATACATTTGTGAAGGAATCGCTGAAAAATAAAGTGTAAATATGAAAGTTTTCTGCACAAGAGCAATCTGTAAAACAGAAAATGAGTGAAACCAAGCTGAAGAATAGGGGGGAAGGGAGAGGAGAATCTGATCGGTTAAATTTAATATATAAAAAAAAGGAAAACCCACAAACAGGATGCAGACGCATTAAAAAAGCAACACTGACCTAACAAAGGAATGTGAACTGCAGTTGACTTAAACAGCATCACAGCAATAGCCCTCCCCCTGCACACAAGTCTTTGTAACTCTTAAAGAAACAGTTATTTAGACCCTTCCAAATTATGTGATTTTTCCCCCCTAATCACGTTTTGCTAGAAATTGAATGAGCCTATTTAACTTACTGCTGCTTCTTTCCGAAGAGTTAAAGCACCCAAACCTGATCCAGGCTAAAGAAAATTAAAGTTACATTATTCTGTCGACTTTTTTGAAATACTGAATTCCAATATTTGGCATACATATTCATCCCCTTGGAAGGGCAGACACTATAAAGGGCCTTCTGTTTCATCAGGAACATCAGCAAAATATAAGACTAGATAGGGAACAGCTTGGTAAAATGCATCATTTCTTGCTATGTTAACTCAGCTTGAGAACTGAAAAGCCGTTTTCTACATTTGTGTGCTACTTCCTTCTGGTTCCTTCTTACAGGGACAAGAAGCACAAAGACTCCTCCTCACTAGGCTTCTCCCTAGCCCACAAAGGGAAGAGTTTGCTCAATCCAGTATCTTCCCACACGAGCAACAAAATTGCCAGCTGCTCGTTCTACTACCGTGGAACAAAAATTACCAGAAATGCTACATTTTTAAAGGTGTCATCATGATTTTCAGCCTCAACTCTTTCCAGTGGTGCAGCCCATTCACACACTATTTCACCACCTACTAGAAGCTACACATCTTAGCAAATGTTTAAAAACTTTTTCACAATAGAAAAATGAAATAAAAAAGCTTTTCCAGATCAGAAAAAAAAGTGAAAAACACCCAGTGCACTTTCTTCTTTAAGTATTTGTTGTGCTTGGTAATAGGCTTTCAGCCCTACTTGCAGAGTTGGCCATTTGATAACGAAACTGGAATTACTACAGCTAGGAGAGAAAACTTACTTGGCCAGAAATTCTCACCCGACAACTCTAAATACTGTCTGCCAGGGGCCAAGTTTAATACATTTGCATCCAGAAGCCTACAGTCAAATAGCGAATTGTCCATCTTTGGCCAGAAATCAGGAAACTCCGGGTTTCTCTGTAGATCAATGGCACGTGCTCGCTTGCTGTCACACAGCATCGTGTTGCCTTTTCTCCTCTGTACAACAGAAGAAGTTTTGCTCACTTGCCCAGAGAGAGTGGAAGACTAATGACTAATGGGGCTGCGAACACTCGAGAAACGCAAAGCCCTACTGTTATTATGCTACATATCATACTACAATCAATCTGAAGTAAATGCAGCACAAATTATCACTGTTCAGAGGCCCAGAATAAATTTTTAGCCTCAACAGTAAAGGAAAAACGAACAGCAACGACACCTCTTATGAACTCTGGCACCCACCATTCCCGTGCGCTAAGCTAAGGAGGCAGAAATTCTTGCAGCATTTCATCAAGGATTAAAATACAGTGCAACATAAAATGACAGTGATCCACCAAATATTCTATGTCCACACNCTAATTATCACTGTTCAGAGGTGCAGAATAACTTTTCAGTCTCAACAGTAAAGGAAAAACGAACAGCAACGACACCTCTTATGAACTCTGGCACCCACCATTCCCGTGCGCTAAGCTAAGGAGGCAGAAATTCTCGCAGCATTTCATCACGGATTAAAATACAGTGTGACATAAAATGACAAAACCAGAAGACACGAGTCATAAAAAACCCTCGAGATACCTAAAAGCTCATTCATTTGCAGCATCTGCTTTAAGGCCAGTTAGGTAATAACACGTAGAACAGTAAACCTGAGGAACTTAACAAGCAGAATGCTGTATTTAGTAAGCAGCTATAGGTAAAACCAGGTTTGTTTTACTTCACCTGCTCTGTTGCAAGCCACACATCTTTTAAGAGCAGATTCCCACAAGCCTTTCCTGAACACAGCATTATTCCTGCTACCGATACTTAAGCAGAAGTCATTTTCAGACTCACATTTGCCCATAGACAGACATGGTTTCAGGCCACTCAATCTCATTAAGTCACAATCACCATCATTTAATTAAAGGCAGCGCGATCCACCAAATATTCTGTGTCCACACAGGTGTGAGCTGATGCCACAGCCTGTAGGAAACTACTGGATATATTCAGATAGGTTTGCAGTGTGGAAAGATCCTCCACACTCGACAGATTTATGTCTGTTCAGTGAAGCTGTGAGCACCTACCTGGAATTCGGATTTTAAATTTGCCGCTTTGTCCAAAACCACCTTCTATTACTCCATCTTCTCCTGTCGATAGTTTGACTTTCAGACCCACAAAAATTTGGATGTTTGTTTCCTTTTTAAACAATGAACGACCAATCACACTGTAATCATCCATCACCTGCAAAAGAAATACGACTTCATGAGTCCACAGCCTAAAGTGACATGAAAAATTACACCTATGAGATGCACTATAGTTTGGTGACTTTCACCATCCTGTCTTTGAAAACCATTTACCTGCTACTGAACAAAGAGCATTAGATTAGATTGGAACAGTTCAGGCTTAAATAAAATTTGTATTCTCAGCTAGAGTAGGCTAAAGGAATTTATTTCTGCTGTTACCTTCCTTTTTGCAATATTGGGAAAACAAAACACACCTCAAGTGTGATGTAAGGAAAGGTTAATTAAAACCTCTTACTTGCTTTGANTAAATAAAATTTGTATTCTCAACTAGAGTAGGCTAAAGGAATTTATTTCTGCTGTTACCTTCCTTTCTGCAATATGGGAAAAAAAAATAAAACACGCACCTCAAGTGTGATGTAAGGAATGGTTAATTAAAATCTCTTATTTGCTTTGAATCTTTCTGTGAAAGGCACTTACATACCAATACACACATGATGTTTATTTCACTATTCATTCTATCAGCAAGAGCATTATCACCTATGTAAATATGCTTTGTCTCTCAACTCCAGAACTGTGTTCCAGCAGCTACACTTCCAAAGAGGCAAGTTCTAAATACAACCTTTTAAATCAGTCATCTTTACACACTGATTTGTTAAACTGACAACCTATGACCATGGTATCCGATTTTAACGTCAAGGTTTGTCCCACAGCGGGAGGGAAGGTCCCACGTTTGAATCCTTCATCGGGCTGTGAGAAGCAGAGGCAGCAGGTGGGCAGGCAGGGCGAGACAGACCTCTCCTCCCTTGAGCCTTATGGAGTATCCAGTGCAGCCATGTGAGCCTAATCCCACAGCTGGGAACATCCTTGTTGGCTTCACACCTGGACGTACTCCAGCACGTAGCAACTGCAAGAGACTTTATTTATGTATCAGAAGAAATAAAATGATAAAACTTCGATTTTTCTGTGATTTTCTTCCTTGAGACAGAAGTTGCTATTCTCTCCCTCATATCTTAGAGACAACCTTTAGTTAACGTAAGAGCTTAAAAGAGCAAAGAAAATACGAATAATGCTCAAGAACTACAACAGATTTTGAATGTTCCTTTTGCTCAGTTTAAAGGATGACTCTACATGTTGCAGGTGTATTGATAGCTGCTCTCCTTTCCTGAACCCTCTTTCACAAACAGCAATTGTTTACACACAAACTCAAATTCCTTTTTTAATTTGTTATACAGATATGCCTTTATTTCAATGCCAAAAGACTCAGTCCATAGCATAATGTTAGATCTAGTATCCCAAGTTAAATCTTGCATGTCTGACACAGGGTCTGATTGCTCACTATAACCATCCTCAAAAGGATCATGCAGCACCATAGAGAGGACTGGCAGCACCAGAACCCCCAACCACACACACCCGCAGGAACTAAAATACAGCTTGTGAACTACTAACAGCAGTACCACCCTTGGCAACCCCTGGCTTAAATTTAAAACTAATATTTTTCTTATAGCAACTGGTATAGTTGGAAAACAATAACGCTCTCAGGTTCATAAGCCTTTCTTTGGGGATGCTGCACAAGGTTGGCAGGAGCTGTTCACTTCAGCTTGAGAAAGCACTTGGGTTCAAAAACAGTCATTTTTCCAATTGTATCAACTGCTCAAATAAAAGTGACCCGCACCTACAAGTCATTATTCCTAAAACAGTATGAATATCCCTCTTCTCCACTGCTCGCTATTTGCTTCTCATTGCAAATAAGTGAAATGCAAGCGGTCTCTTATGCTTCAGTAAGGACTTCTCCATATACCTGTTTTTACTTTAGTTAACTCCCCAAATGGGACAAGAAGTCCATAAACCACAATACACACACAGAGGACCTTCAAAGCTCTAACTTAATTAACCTGAATTGTAGGGTGAATAGTTACATCAGCAGGGTTCAGTTCAGCCTCCCTGACAAGACTATCAAAAATAAATTCAGGATGATTTCTGTGAACAAGTGTTGTACACATCATGTACCTCTGAGAACACCAACAAGGAAAAACTAAAATAAATGTATATGATAATAATAAAAATTACCATTTAAGTGTGTCAGATTCACTTAATTCTTTAAAACAACACACCCACACTCTTCTTAAAAGGAAATGTTCTTTTTAGGGCCTTGCACTCGTATACTATGTCTAGCACTGCAATTGCAAATATCCTGGGACAAGGAAGTCACCTGTCTTGCTCCTTCCATTGGGCTGGTCAACATGCAAGAAAAATCCTCCTCTAGCTGATTCTTAATATTCTGTTCAAGCCAACATACCAACAGTATTCCTTTTGTATCTCCAAAGGTTATTTGGGAAAAAATAAATATTGCTTTAACAGCCCTAAAATAATAGGAAATGACTAAGTTGAGTGGCAGCTGGAAACCAAACCTTCACATCCTGGAGTCCAGTCCCCTACACTAAATACTACACACACAAACACACCCCAGGGTAACACCCCGGACAACTAAATAATGAGAGAAGAGCAACTGCAACTGTGACAAGCAACAACTCTGCAGTAAAATAAATGAGTGAAGGGGTAGAACTCGCAGGTAATTCATATGAAGGAGTCCTCATCTTCTCAACTAGAAGAGCTTTATAATAATAAAAGAATAAACTTAATTTTTGTTTTAGTTTTTCTTCATAGAAATGTGGCTTGTTCTCTCCAACTGGAACTCCAGTTCCAATTACTCCACCATCAACTTACCTCCAATCACTGGATTTCAAGTCAATGCCCTTTCAGTTCTCAGAACATCTACAGTCGCAATCACTTTGCCTTTTAACTGGATGGCCTTTGGGGAGATCTTTCTGCCTCTCTCTCATACACTCTTCTTCTGTTATAAAATATTATTAACTTAAAAAGCCAAATGCCGCAAAGACAGTAAGGGAGATGTAGCCTGTTCTGAAGCAACGGCAAGGGGCCTAGCAATGAGGGCAGACTAATTTTATTAACTTCAGGGAAACTTCAAAAAGCTTTAGGGCTTTAATGCCAGACAGAGACGACCCCAAAAGTCAGTTTAAGTGCTGCATAAACAAAGGATTAAGGCAAGAAAAAGCTGAAGGCTCCTTGCATTTCTTGTTTATATTGTCATATGACCTAGTGGGAGTGGGAGAGGGCTGCCTCCCTGACTTTAATCCCCCATGGTGTACGGTGGCGTTTCAGTTCACTGACCTACATTACGATAATATTTTTTTAAATTTATGGGCAGAGGTGCAGCATCAAACTCACTTAAGGATTTTTTTTTTAACGGGGGGAAGGGGTGCACAGAGTGGGAGGGAAATATCCAGGGAGGAATTTTTCTGGCTGGTGTCGTCTCCCTCTCTCACTGAGGTTAGATCAGCAGCTTAGAAAGGGATTTCAAGTTCAAAGGGAACTTCTCTGCTACTCTTGTTTTATGGCTTAGACCAGAGGACACAATAGCACTGGGTTTATGAAATATCCCTTCCCATTTGGCTTTTGTGCTTGCAGGAAAAAAAGCAAACACAGTTTATTGCCATAGGTGAAGCATGCGCATCTCAGGCACATCACACTGCTGCTGACACCAAGACGTTCGTGTACCATTTATATTCCCCATTTCACAGCACCTACACTACGGCATTACGTTTGCCAAACTGCAACTGCAGGCACTGGCAACGCACAGTGCGATTCCAAGGGGAAAAAAAGCAAAGAAAAAGATTTTCATTTTGCCCAGGAATAGCAAACTTGACTGTCTGGCTGTTAAACCACTCTTATTTTTAAGATAACTTAAAAAGTTATTGCCATCTGAGCAGCCTCTCAAACAATCGAACATTCTGAGGGCAAAGTCCTCCACATCTTAATGCATCTGTAGAGAAAACAAGGAGCTCCGAAGAGAAAAGCACAAAAGAGGAAGCAGAATGGTACCAAAAAAGAAAAGTTGCAAAAGGAAAGTTGCAACATAAGGTAAAGACTGAATTGCAAATATTAGAAGAAAATGGAGAATAGCCTTTTCCAATTCAAAATACGATTATGCTGTTAGAAAATTTAAAATGAATTAGAATTAAAATGAATTGTAAAAACAGGTCTTGGTAATATTCTGGACAAGCATAAAAAATAGTCCATTGAAGCTAATGCAGAGACCAACAGTGGGGGGAAGAAGAAAAGGAACCTAAAGGCAACACTAACAACACAAATTATTTTCACCGCTTTTTTGTACTTTACAAAAGGTCCACTTGAGACACCTTCATCTCACAGTCAATGACAGATCATTTATTTCAAGAAAACAGTTTCAGAACACATTTCACTTCTGTGTCAGAAGTGGGAATATTTTGGATGCTGCAAATTCCTATTTTCCTTTTTAAAAATGTGGGCTCATATATTGGAAAAAAAAAAAAAAAAGGATCATAAACAGTGGACTTGCATTCCCATCCAAGAACGGCACATGGATATACGAAACCACCACGCACGTCCCAAACCTCAACGCTGTCCAACTCCATCCAGGACAGGAATCCACCACCCATCTTGCACTTGGAACAAAGCAGCCAAGGAGAACAGTCAACGTTTCATGTCTGAATCCCAAGCCCAAAAGACCATCTCCTCCCTAGTATATGTTTTTCTTCCTAACATTTGGTTAAAGCAGTTAGCCATGGCAAACAGCTCAGGTTTGCGCTACACTGCTGGGTATGTGCAACTCAAACCCTACTGAAGGTGCATAGTAAAGGATGGTTATAGTCCAGTAATATGCATGGTTTTAGTTTTACTTTACTCTTCTACTTTAAAAATGCCTAGTTTTATATAAATGTAATTTCCTAAGTTATTTAAGTTGCCAAACTGGGCAGTTAAAAAGTTAAGAAATGCCAGATGTCCGTACAACCTCAATGCTGCCCCTTTTTGATATGCCCCGTGATACAGTCTTTACATGACCACATCCAAAAAAATTTCACAGGAATCCTGCCTTATTAACTGCCCAGGATAGAGGCACAGGGGAAAAGAATTAATGTTGCATAGGCAACTGTAAATCTGGCATTTCCTAACTTTCAAGTGCTTGATTTTGCAATCTAAGTAACATTCTTAATTTATTTTTGTATCCAATAAATAGAATGGTGTATTGGTTGCCTTGCTGACAAACCGATTCCCCCACAGGTGACTCCTACACAACCTCAGAAAAATCAAGACCAGCTGTCCATACACTTGTAAGACCCAAAAGCATGTCTACATTTTAAATTTAATAATATAAATAATAACCATAGGTGTTACTCAAACCTTGCAAAATTCTGCTAGGCAGTCATGTGGAACAAGCTGTTCTTTTGTTGGTGAGTGAACAAAATAGCAATCTTTTCATATAAGCAAGCAGATTCCGTGACTTAGCTAGTATGTTTTTATGACAAATTTATTAAACTCTGTTAATCCTTATGCTATGACAGTCAGTAAATATCACCACCCTTTTCTTAGTACTGCTTAACAGAAATAGAATTTCTTAATGAGTGTAACAGCCTTCCCTTTCCTCACTAAATTTCACAAAACTTTTTACTCAAGAGTAGAACAAGAGCCAATAAATGCATCTTTTCTACTTCTATTTTACAACGCATTTTAACTGGTGAATGTGCTGTGCACTTCTGTTCACCTGACTGCCTTCATCTTTGCATTATTACTGTATTTAGCATACCATCAGCAGCCAAGCAGAACCAAACAAACTCATGCTCAGACTTCAAAGCAGGAAAAATATTAATTGTGGCGTCTGCATGTTTAGAGTAGCTGGAGCGACATCCCCCTGCTCTCCCGACGGGAGCACGGAGGGGTTTGCAGCCAGCCCAGGTCCCTGCAGGCAGCAGCACCCCATGAGCTGGCACTGTGCAGCCTGGGCTCCGGATTCACTCTGTGCCCACGTTATTCCATGTGGGACCAGTCACCTGGGTTTTGCATGCAGAAAGGGTCGCTGCTGGCCGGTGCGGTGCTCCACTTGCACATGCCCTGCTCGGGAACTGCAGTGCAGCTGTAAGAAAACAGACTAGGCAGTAGCCTCATAAGCCAGCAAAACATTCTGATTTCTAACAAGCTAAGCAGATATCCCTACAATGTGCTTCTCTTTACTCCTCGTGGCACTGCTTCTTCAACCCCAAATAGGGAAAAGAAAATGTGAAAGACAGTGTTACAGTCACAAACACTTGCGCAGTGCCCGGACAAAACTCCTTGAAGCACAATTCCTAAAGACAAGATACCTGTAAATGTTGTCAGAGTGCCCTAACTATTCACTAATGATTCTCTATTCAGCAATCTTCCCAGACAGGAATCCTCAGGTACTCTCATATTAACCATTGGCTCTTGAAGCAGAGAGCTCTCCCCTTGAAGCCTGGTCTCATGCCTTACATAGACCCCACGGGATATTTCTGTTCATTCATGGGAGGGCTCCTTTTTCCTCTTTCCTAACTTCCTTTAGCAGCCTGTCCTTTTAAATGTGGGGCTGAGCTACCACAAACTCAAAATTTACTTTATAAATTAAATGTTGCTATTTGCACCCATAAAATGCCATAAAAAGAAATTGGGAAGAAATATAATGCCTTCTCAAAAAAAAAAATAATCCCTAAAGAATAGTCCACACCATAGCTGGTAATCAAATTTAAATATTTTTTTCCTCATAACCTTCTCAGAACCACTTACTAGTAGCTACTTCTGCTTCATCTCATTCCCTCTTCAGGAAGAGGAAAAAGATCTCTTAAATAATGGCGAGTTATCCTACTGAACGGAAGGAAAACCAAGATGATGACGATGGCTTCTTGTCTTCCCTTCAAGGCTTTAGAAGAAATGCTCTGATGGTCTTGATAATTCCCTCTACTTTCACAGTTCACTTCTGCAGTCACACTTTTCTCCCTGGAGACACCTCTATCACACCAATGTTTTTGGCAATTAGTAAAACGCTATGATCAAACAGCGAGTGGTATTTCTCTTCTCCAGAGACCGAGCTTGCCAGGTACACAACGGGCAGACACAGCTACACTCAGCGCCCTGGCCAGACTTGGTGCAGACATAAGAAAAACTGGGACATGCCATGACGCATGGAAATTGCTCAGGAAACAAGTGCAGGTTGGTTTCCACCAAACAGGCAATGCCTAAACGCAAGGCAAATGAGAAATACATGAAAAACCTGGAACTATACCAAGAGAATTAACTCTGTTTTTGATGTCAGAAGGATACAGAGAAAGTAGTAATTACCCAGCATCTTTAGGAAAGACAAGTCCATTCTCATAGAAAATATTGTATCATATTTAAAACGTGAAACCATTGCAGCTGAGGTATGCACGTACTTTCACTAAACAAGCTGGAAAGCGCCGAAGGTGCAGCCTGTGCTATGCAAACAGGGCAGGAGTTTTCCTTCTCCTTTTGTTTCTTCCACAGAGTGACTGATTTATGAGCATCCTCCACAATAGGGCCCTGTGACAACTATCCCAAGATAAATCCTGCTTGTGCAAACATTTTCAGAACCAGCAGAATATCTGAGTCATGCAGGAAAGCATAATAGGTTGTTGCAGGTCACCCTGCAGTTGAAACTCGCTGCAGTCAAGTTGCAGGTCCAGAAAAAAAACAGCCAAGTAAAAGATTTATCCCAGGAACTGATTAGTTGCTTTGCAAGTCAGGGGGAAATCAGGCTGCAATGCTGTTCAGAGGAGAAATTCTGATAGGGAGATATCCTAGAAGGGGTGCTATGGTTAATGCAAGACTTTTTTCCACATTAAAACTAGGAAGAATTGGCTTTAAGGGGACTATCTTTAGAAGTCCAAGATGACCCAAGACAATAGTTGCTGTTTACCCTCACAATTTTCATATATTTGACTCTGCCAAGATGGTTTTGCAAAAGAAAAACCTGTCTGGATGGCCATAGTCCCTCCTTCCAAACAATTACACAAGGAAGAAGACAGAAACCTCCTTCCACTGCACTTCTCCCATTTCCAAAGTCTTCTCTGTATGAGCCAACTGGACTAATATACGACATCATTTTAAAATCCCATTAAGCAGACAAACCTTTGCAGGGGCCCTCTTACTTCAGAGAGAAGCATATTCTGATTTTCATTAAAACTAACTGCTACAGATTTACTCTAACACCCAAACAAAACTGCTTAAAGCAAAACAGAAGCATCCACACATTCAGGTATTAAATAAGGCACCTCAAGTTCTAATTCCAGTTTGAATAATGCAACTGTCTCATAACAGAGATGCAGTTTCAGTATGTGCGCAGGTCAAAAGAAATCTCCATCCTTCAGTGAAGCAGGTTTTCTGCACAGTCAAACCCAGCTTAACCAAAAAGGCAGATTCCAAATATGTTTTTAAAGCAAATCTGTCACATATTACAGTAGTAAAAACTCAAACAAGAAACAAAAACAAAAGAAAAAGTTAACAAATAAACAATGATGGCAAAGAGGCCAAGCAATATATTGCAGAGAGATAAATCTGAAAATCTCTGTGAATAATACAAGTATTTAATTCTCTTTCAGTGCTCAGAGCACTGAAGAGGTAAGATAGCAAAGGAAAAAGTGAGCAGCAAAAAAAGATGTTGAAGGGTACATGGATTTTTGTAGAACACCTACCATGACTTGAACAGATGAGAGACTAGTAAGTTAATGCATTAATTTTCAGTAAAATATATGAATTTAAGACCATCTGCCATTTTATGTATAATTTTTACTTCTCAAAACAGGGATTTGATTTCTATATGAAAGAGCAAAAAAATGTTACACTTGCCCCCAGAGAACCAAAAATTCTTTCAAGAAAAAAAAAAATGCTTTTATTAAAAAAAAAAAGAAAAAAAATGAAAAAAATAACACTTAAAATCTAGCAGGCAGGGGGTGAGGGCACACTCCCAGAGGGGGCACAAAAGCCAAGTACTGTGATGCTGAAACTTAATGAATTTACAATTCCTTTTATTTCATCAGGTCTCTGAAATTAATCTGAATAGCAACACAAAGCCAACCTACAAACGCCTGCCTTCTCCTGGGCAAACTGCTAGTTAAACTGCAGGGAATTTATTGTAATTTTAGCAACAAGCAGGGGGGTGGCAGAGCCCACAGCAGATTAAGTGCAGTAGTTTACAAACAGCTACGACTACGTTGCACTACAGGCCAGTCACGACAGTACGTGGCACCCAGTGCTGACGTGGGCAGGCAGAGGTGCCCGCTCCCTGCCAGCCTCTCTCCCAGCCCTTGCAGGAAGCTCTGAATGAGGCTCATTTCCCCAGCAGGACTCTCTGGAGGGAAAGGTCACTTCTCATGAAGGTAACACATTTTTTAATTATTATTTTTCATGCCTCCCAGGGGAGATGAGGAGGGGGGGAGCTTCCTTGCTCAGAGAGAACGAAATTTTCCTGTACCAGTGCCAAGAACAGACACCCAAAATTCAGTGTTCCTAATCTCCAGCCATCCATCAGCAGCAGGGTGGGACCATCTGATTCAGATTTTCTATTAGCTAGTGACTTTATGTACTTAAAAAAAGTCATCGTACCACCCAATTGTTCCTGCTGCAAAAGCAAGGATTTAGCAGCTGCCTCAGTAAGTGCTCTAAGTACTTCCCCAGCAGAGGTTTTATAACTGACACCATCCTCTTCCCACCAGCTCCCTCCAACTCCCTGTGAGCTGCTGCTACAGCAACATGCACTGTAAGGTCCTTTCTGGATGGCAGGGAAAATCCTAACTCTGTGTGACTTACAGTTCTGCAAGGAGCAGGATCCGAGAACTAACCTACTCGTGCAGGCAGAGTGATGCTTTGGTGTCAGCTGCTCATTGATAGAGCCAATTACAGGGACCAAGGCCTTTACTGAGTGTCTGCTGTGTGAAAGCTAAAAAAAAAAGATAGAACAACCTCCACAGTTCCATATTTGAGAAAGCATGTGAATATATCAACACAGTTTACAAAATTTATCAGCCAAATAAGTTGCATCTCTCAAATAACACAATTTCATTGGTTGTTTTCCAGAAAGGAAAGTAATATTCGAATAAGTTAGCATTTGTTTTCCAGAAAGGAAAGTAATATTTGAATAAGTTAACATTAATCAATTATTTACAGAATAAAAATCAATAGTAGAATAACTGGAAGTAAACTCAAGGCCAACTACAAAGCCAGTTAACCCAATCAAACAAATCCCATTCATCCAGTTAGCATTCTGCAAGGTTTCAAGTCCTATAGAGAAGTACCAGCCAGTGGGAGCAAAAATAAACAATCCAAGACCAGTTCATATCAGTTAAACAAAACAAACAAAATAAAGAGCCAGGATAGGTTTCAATGCTCCACACAGTGTTTTGTTCTCCTTCATCTTCCTAACAGCCACAGAGAAACAAAGAGAGCTGGTTCTCCAGGTCCCTCCGGATATTAGCAGCATGGACCATCCACAAGGAACAGTCTTGGTAAAGAACACAAATGCTTCAGACAGCACCACAGAAGAAGAAAACAGAGCAAGATGGAGAACATAATTTAACAAGATGAAAAATCAGCAGAATTTAACACAGTCATAATAAGCTTAGACCCGAAGGACAGAACACTTATCTATCCTTGTTTGGGTTCAACATCCTCATCCGAGCAGATCTCTTGGAGGAAACACCACCTCTACCAACAGACCCATCATGATTTTGAGAAGCAGCTATTGGTTTTGCGCATCCCATATAACCCAGCTTAATACAGATATTCTCCTCTAACTACTTTACTTTTTTAGTGCCAGTATTGGCATCCAAAAACACCAAAGAATTTTGGTTCCTTTGAAAAGGACGGCCTCCTAAGTCAGTAATGGAAACATAAAGGAGAAGCTGTTTTGAAGAAAGCAAAAGCTAAAACCTAGTAGCCTCTGAGAGAAAAGAGGAAAATATTAATTGTGTGATTAATTAATACAGCAAGAAGCTTAGAAAAGAACCTTGCTAATTCAAGATCATGCCCTTAAAGGGAACTTGGTTTATTTTTTTATTTTTTTTATTTTTATTTTTTTTAAACTATTTCATATTAGTGAAACAAACCAACAAAAACGTTTTCAAGAAGCCAGCATTATAAATTGCACACCCGACAGGCTGTTTTGATGAGTGTTTTGTTTTCTACAGTGAAGGACAGCTATTATGCAGTATTCAACACAGCCTCACGGATTTCAAATAAGAAGGAAGAACGCTAAAGGTCTGGTTCAGACAAGCCGGTTTTTGTTTAAGAAAATAAGGATTAGTAACCCTTTACTCAAAAATTAACCAAAAAGGATTTACACATCACACCAACACACTAAGTATGCATTAGTTAAAGTTTACACTATCACCATTCATTTAGGGGTAACCAACTTATTTAAACACCTCACATTTCCATGCATTCCAGTTTTACCATTCATTATGAAATATTCCACCACTGGGTATCCCAATCAGGTTTTACTCCAGACTCTAACTCTCCTATTTTCCCAACATAATGAGATGTGGAAAGCACTTACACTATACCAGATTATCACCTGTGCAACACAGAAATAGCATACACTAACCAAGCGCCCAAGTTCACCACGTTACAGAAAATCTCTCCAAGGCATCAAGGCATCTTGCAGGAAAGTCTTCTTTCTGCCTTTAAGTTTTAATAATGGTGGCTTTTATTTAATCAAATGCGAAAACACAGATATAAATAACTAATACTTAATAAGGTAAATATAAACCCACAGCATTCTTTATGTTATTTAATGTGGTATTGCCTTCTATTTGTTTTATGCAGCCTTTACATTTTTGATTTCCAACGTGCTGTGGAGTAATTGTGCTATACAAGTCAGTAGGAAGCTGGAGGTTTTCTGGACTAGGAAGAGAACAGATGAGCCACTTATGAAGGTAACCAAACTAGTTTGAGTCTGTAGGTGGCAAAGAGTGGCTAGATACCAAAAGAACTAATGAGAACAACAGCAAATTACTTAACACTACCAAGCTGAATAGACTAGTCACGCTTAAATAATGATTCCTGACTTTGCAAGCAGACAACATGTAACATAGATACACATACAAACACAAGAAAAATGCATACATGTATTCTGGGAAATAACATAGCGAAAATGCTATAGCACAACATACACTTTATAGCAGGACAATTGTTTCTATGTATAACACTAAAAGTACAGCTTACCCTTTCCACTTGTCCTTCCTTGTGCTTCAGTTTGTACACTTTCAGCTTTGGAAGGAAGGTCTCCGCATAGTTCTTGTCTTCCATACCTTGGAGCAGAACCCCATGGAACGCCAATCTGCAGGTATTTGCATGAATATCCGTATCCAGCTTGGAGCCGATCACAAGGCAGAGCTTAGGACAAGTGACTGGTTTCTCAAACTCCAGCAGAGCCCACTGTTGCCTCGGCAGCTGCACTTCAGACTGGTCATTTTCTTTGTTCTCCTCTGAAGTCTTCGAGTCCTTGCACAAGTATTCCTCTTGATAAAGGTAATCTTTTTCAAAATCAAAAACATTTTCTTGAATTTCTTCATTGAAGTCAGAAGGGGCTGGACTGAAAAACATCACTCTTCCCATGACTGTTTCATGACCCACTGTGATGTGAAACTTTGCCTTTGTCTGAAGGGGTCCTCGAAAATACTGGATTTTCTTCAGGGAAATGATGGCAGCGTGGATAGTGTGAAGCGATTCTGGGGTGCAAATCAGACCTCGCTCTAACAGTTTGGGATCAAACTGGGTCACACAGATACCTACTCTGTCACCCTGCATAGCGTATGTCACCGGCGTATGGAACATCTGCATAGACTTGACTTTCTTTGTTACCTATGGACAAAAGAGCAAGACAGAAAATGAAACAAAATTAATTGCACAGGAATTCCAAGCACCAAGATATACTCAACATCCTGCTCTCTTACAAGGAAACTTGTCTTTTCTAGAGGAGTTGAAAATAACAGACTGAGAACACACTCTTACCACTTAAAATCAACACAGGTTTGAGTCCTTTACCTAGTTACCTCTCTGTTCATGATTAGCATGGCCACAATTACTTTGATATTGCATCACCTGTGCTGCAACCCCCTCAGGCAACCTGCAAACCAACAGCTACACCTGCACCAAAGAATATCCTATTTGATGTATTCTTCGTAAGCACTGGTATCATTGTACATTAAATAGTACAAAATGGATCTACAGTAACCCACGACTATTCTCCTACCCTTTCTATGCAACTTTCTCATTCACTTCTTTGATTTGGTTCAATTTAACTGCAAAAAGTCCAGAACCAAAAAAATTTACTTTATTGGTTATATTATATAGCAGTCAACCCCAGCAAACCCTGTAAACCACTACTGCAGAAAGAGTAATAGAAACATCTAAGGGGAAATAACCTACGAAACGCTACATATTACGAAGAAGAAAAGCATCCTCAAAGTTTTCCTGCAAGGACTTACATATTCATTAAATATTAGGCTAGTATCACTGCCACTAAAATGAGTTCACATCTTACGATGATTTTAGGAAACACAGGGCAGCATTTCCCCTTTAAACATAACATTTAACACTACCTAGATGCTTTGAAAACAGAAACAGAAAGAGGTTGGCATTAATAGCTATGCTGTTATATTTCAAAAAGTTCTCAAGCAGAAGAGAAGAATCAAACAAGCTTTTCAAATCAAATAAGCTGTTCACTCTTTGACTGAACTCTCTACATTAGATGCTAAGCTTTTAATAGGGAAATGATAGTTTTTGCCAAGAATAAAATAATCCTCTCCTAAATACATATTAAAGTTCTTGGAAAAGACTCATTACTACACAAAAGTTACACCGAGCATTTATTACAGAAGGGCTGAAACCTCAAAATTCAGAACCAAAACCAAATTCTCCACGGGAATCTCTGTTTCAGAAATCATTTCCTTGGTAAGTTTTTACGACTATACAATGAATTATATTGTGAACGTGGATGGACATGGAAAAAATAATAAAAAAACCTCCCTATCTGTATCTTTTTTTTTTTTTTTCTCTTTTCTGCCCTCTGCCTTTTCTTAGTACCAGTTCCACAGCTACCAGAAAGTTAATGCCAATTAATGCTACCGTGCTATTCTCCTCCCCATTCACAATTCTAGTACCTTACTCATCTGTAACTGTATATTCAATACACAGAACGTTTATCCTTTGCAAACAAGAGAAAACAAGGAAAAAAATATCTAACAGACACACAGCTCCCGGGAAACGGCAAAAATTATGCATTCTTTCTTGAAATGATAATTAGACAAATTACAATGGCTCAAAGCTTGACCGCTACAAACATTGCTTGTGTTCTCTGGCTCGCTGGTTGCTAACCAAACCCAAAAGACACTTTTTTTTTTTTCTCTTCAAATTTGATTGTTGTAGCACCTTTCAAATCAAGTACCACGTCAGTGTCTGGGGACTTTCAAACGATTTTCAGAGTATTATGAGAAAGGAGATCAAGAGGTGTGTTTATGTAGGAAAAAATCCCTTACTAAAAAGACACGATCAAGATCCCTCAGTGTGATCTTGACTATGTCAGAACAGACATAAGAAGCTTTTAAACAGTTACTAGGACTTGAGTTTCACATTTTTTTGAACTCAAATATTTATGTTATCCTTTTAGTGGATAACAGCAGAGCAGGACCTACCTGTTCTAGATGGGTTGGAAAGAAACAATTTAACAGTTCATCTCTATTCCTCTGCTCACTGCATCCTGGTATCCTAAGAAGGTCCAAACTACAAAAACTTGAACCAAACCCCTCCTTTTCATTCACTATAACCTATTCCTCCAATTCAAGCACAATTTGCAACAGGTGATGCAATATCTAATCTTTGAGGAAATAAAACCGTGCTTCAGAGAACAGGCACCACAGGATTTGGAAGTGCCATTTGAAATCACCAGCCCAGCCCATTCTGAGAAGCTCTGTACGGCTCCATAAGCAAAAATACTGGTAGAATATCTCTATTTTCTGTGACCATGAGCAGAAGGAATAAGCTTGCAGGAGCTAAGCAATCTTCCAGCCCTGTCATCCTCCAACATAAAAAGAGAACTGAAAACTGCATAAAAAAATCTGCACAGTTTTCTACCCTGAACAGAGAGAGAATGCAGGTTTTTTTCTTTGTTTGAATATATGAACATTCAGGTTTCTAATATGTCCTTTTAAAAAAATTTCTCACCTAGCAGGTTAAATTAAAATATTACAGAAAAACCTTTGCCAGTGTCTAACATTCTTTTATACATTCACCTGAATGCAGATTTGCAGCTTTGAAAAAATACTATCCAGAGAGGGCTTGTATCAAAATACTGACTGTCTTCTTCCACATTTCTCAGCATTAAACTACTTTAATAGGAAGATAAAATTCTAAAATGCCCCTGTCCACAGCAGTGGTGTGATGGTGCCTGGAATTTGAGTTTGTTGCCCATTAACAAACTTCAGTTATTGGTTTGGATAGTAAGAAACAAAGAAAACCAAAGCAGAGGTAGGGAACACCAGGGCCAGCACCTGGGGCTGCTCCACCATGGAGCCCCAGGGACCACAGTCTCCTCTGGGGTGTCCCTGCCCCAACACAGGTCCCACCATGGTCACTGCCCTTGAAGCGTCTCCCATGCCCCATTTTCAGGTCCCAACCTGTACCTTCTCTCAAGGCTCCTGCTGTATCTTCCCTGTTGCATCTCCTCACACCTCCCCTCCACAGCAACCACCATCCCCTCTCAATATATCCGAGCAGAGGTGCCAGGTGCTCTTCAGACCAGCTACAATTTGGGCAGGGGTAGCTGGAACCAGCTGTGACCACCCCAAGGCAGTTGCCCAGCGCCTGCACCTCATGCAACCAAACCGCTCTTGTCGCACCCAGCACCAACTCCTGCACCTGGGGCAGGCTCTGCTCCGCACTGACCCCAAAGGAGGATTTCTGCAGCCCCCTCGATACATTTTCTTGGTAAGTCACTAACAAAAGCCCAAGGGAAGTCTAGGATCCTGGCTAATTCCCTCCTAGAAAGCATCATCCTACCGCCCAAGCCCATCCAGTGCTGGAGTCAACTGGGAAAGCATTACATGCTGCACAGTACATTATTAACTCACCACAAGCTCTGCTCCAAGAGGCCAACAAGGGCAGGAAAATTAATATAATAATAATAATAAGACTTTACTGCATGCAAACAACATAGGTAAACAGAAAACTTAGATTGCATTATAAAGCTCACTGCAAACTAAGCTTAGAGTCACTCACATTTTGCTTTCTAACTATGGCACAGGCAAACAGGCTATATCTCATCATACAAATCCAGAGCCATGTGCTGAAATCTTACATCATTTACAATGGGATTTGCTTTATTCTATTTTTAATTTGGATAATCACATTAGTGTTCCTAAAGCATTATGTAAAGGTCTGTAAAAAAGGGGTGAGAAGGAAGATGGTGGGGAGATGCACATGTGTTCAAATGCAGATTAAAAAAAAAAATGCAAAAGAGAAATTAAAAGCACCCAAACAGTTCAGCCCTTGAGATAAACAAATGTATTCAATATAAGAGGAGAACCTGTTATTTGAAGACCAAAGGAAAAGCCCACTAAGATTTTCAAAGCAATTTAGTACAGACTAATAGAAAACAGGATACAGAAATTGTCCACTAATGACTTTTTCCCCTGATATGTCAGAGCTTCTTTTCCTTTATTTATCCAACTTCCATTAAGTTATCAGCCATGTGCCATTGCTCATAGCTTCTCCAGATAAGAACCCAGCCATCCTGCTGCCTCCCAGTGCTGCGACTACATCTTGCTGATACTAGAGATACAGCAACATACTTTTCCTGTAATGCTCATGAGAAAGTGCAAGTTAGAATAAATAATTATTAATAATCTATTAGGGGAAATGGATTATAAATGCAGTATTTATAAAAGTATTATATGTGTTGAAAAAAAAAAAAGAAGCACCTCATATTTCAAGTGCTACATCTTTAAACTTGCATCTGAAAAGGAAGAGCAATTATTAAATGAAGAAAGCATGGCTTCCTGGGGTTTAAAAATGCAAGAACAAGTTGGAACCAACATGCAAATTGTAAAGAAATCTGCAAGAAGGCACAGACTAACCACGTATATCTCAGTACAAGAAACTGCACCTTAACGCCAACCGGTACAACTGACGCAGAGGAGCCCAAGCTGTATCAAAGTGCACCCAGTATTTTATTTGTTGCTTTTGAAAAGGATAGGCTTCCTCCCCACTGTGCTGTTACAATTCCAAATAAAACATAAGACATCTCATTTTCCAATTTCTACTAATTCCTGGTGGTCTTGGGTATCAAGCTACAGTGTCAGAAGTATAACCCTTTGCGCAAAAGACTACAGCAATTTTTATTTTTCAGTCATCCTTTGTGTAAGTTCATACACTGAAATTAAGCAAAGCTCAAATTGAAGCATCAAACAGTTCTTATGTTTAATCAAATTGTTTCATAGGTCCTCTAAAACCAAAGCCAAATTCTCTTTTATAAACAAGGAATGGCCATTTACAAGCAAGATTGAGTCCGGTAAGTGAGCATGGCCCTCTAGCAAAGACACCAAACCCTTCCTGATCCAGAGCGTCAAGGGACACGTAGGTAGCCAAAGCAACACAGAAGCAACGAGCATTCAGATCACGAGCTGAGTTCCTTACCCTATTCCATCCATGAAGCAAATCCTTATTTGAAAAAGATATGGAATATATATATTGCTATCTTTCACTCTCCGAACCTTTGGGGTTCACGTCATATCGTAATTAGGAGCTCCAGAGATGTTCAATCAGCGATTTCAGAAAAGCATCAAGCCAAGACAATACAGGAGGTGCCAACAGTAGGTCCTTAAACAGCAATTACCTCGTGCAAAGCTCGTCCCTGCACTCCAGATGTGTCCAGCCATCTGCTTGGATTGTCCAGGGCAAGAGAGTACTTAGGACCAACTACAAGGGGAGAAGCTGCAAACAGCCAGAAAATACTCTGGAATACTTCTAAAATCTATTGTTTGACCATGGCCTCACTTTGTGTCCAGATAGAAAAGTAATATAGCATCTGGAGGAAATATTTCAAATATGTTAGCTTTTTCTTTTCAGATAATTCTTCAGCTCATTCTTGAACTAAAATTTGTGAGGGCATCACCGTATGGCCCTGTGGTGCTGATCTAATCCCACACATACACTATCAGATTTTTAGGTTACTCTTCCATCTTGATAAAATATTCCACAAATTGAATAGCCTACACTGGAATAAAATAATATAAAAGGGGTTACTGAAATCCCCTTAGCTTAATTCCTTTCACAGTCACTACAATGGCTATGCACTCAGTAAATAAAATAGCAGGTCAATGATTTTATTCTCATACTGCTCTGCTTTAATACCATAATTTTAATTACGTGTATGCTATATTCACATGCATTCACAAATCAAAAAACAGCAAGTATTAAAATTTTGCACATAATGTTAGGTGACTTCTGCACATTTATTCTCTTGTACCCTTCACAAACTTTTTCAGCAGAACCTACTCCTTTCCATGCCCAGGCTGAACACATTTCAGTGAATAATATACTATATTTCTTTTATTTTCAGAATTGAACTGTCTTGCATTAATCATTTAACGTACATCATCAAATCTCTACTGTACTCTACTGTGGATATTTCACTATTTATTATAGTTCAGCAATCTGTGCCACCCTTGAGATATGAGATGGCATTAACCCTCAGTTCCAGTGGGGAAGGAAGGAAGGAAGGCAGACAGAGCTCTGTGCAGGTATCTTTTCATCCTTAAATGACTCGGCTCTGAGTTTTATAAAACTGAACAAGACACATTAAGGTGTCAAGTGACTTTAGCTACAAGTAGCAACATTTGTACCATCCCTCTCTACAAAAAACAAGACACACATTTAATGCCAATGTTACTGGCCATTAGTAGCAAGTAACTTGGCAGCCAGCCTCAGGCCCATAGCAGAACTATGATATGGAACAAGTTTACCATTTACATGCCAATTAAACTCACTGCAGATTTTCAGAAATATTTTTCAAAGAAAATTCCCAAAAGGAAATCAAAATCAATGCGAAGATAGGTTAAGAAAAGCTCCCTAGCATGTTGTTCTTCCAACAGAAGGAATTGCCTTTTTTTTTTTAATAGATTTTGGTTTAGAACAATAATAATACTTTTATCTGAAGACTTCAAAGTCACATGCAAAAGAATATATCACAGTAAAAACAGGGTCGAAGGTTTTATAGAAAAATTTCTACTGGGATTTTTCCCTTCCTCTTTAAAAGAATTTTGTTTACTACCAGTCTTTGAAAAGCATAAAAGGGTGAAACTATAGGCTAAAGAAGTAAAACTCTGACATGTAGGGAACATTTGGAGCTTTGTGAGAAGGCTGATTTTGGTAGAACGTGTGACATGTAGCCCAACGTGAGTAATATTATATCTCAAATAAAAATCAGCCCATGAATATACATAATCCAAAAGGTAATTCTCCCAATCTCTGAAATGTAATGGAGCCACTCCAGATCACTGAGGCATGAATATTTACCGTATTCAGGCTTTACTGCTCTCGATCTGGGTTCAATTTTGCAAATTAAAATGAAGGCTCTGTGGATAGAGAGATTAAAGAAGAGCATCCCAAAGCCTGCCTGTTTCCTTGGTGTGGCAGCAGTGATCTGGTTACCCTTCTGTTAGGTTATTTCTTTTTACTTAATGGAGTAGGTCAAAAGCAATTGAGAGTGGAAAGAGGAGGTCAGTATTAGGTCATAACCTTGGAGTTAAAGGCTCACTAAGGAAAACAAACACAAAGTGAACAGAAAGCTGCATTTAAAAATAAAATCTGTAATGAAAAATAGTATTTTCAGGTCTGTTCACTTCTGTTTTGACAGGCCAAGAGAAGAAAAAAGAGCTAAGTTCTTATGCTCTTTTCTTTTCCATGAACAAAATTCTCCTGACCTTCCTCTAAAATAAGCTCTTTAAGAAAAGCCATGCTATGCACCCAGTGAAACAAAAGTGACTAATAACTATTGAGAGATCAGGTAGGATTCATTAATTGTGGCAAATGTTAATAGCAATTGTGGTGATTTGCATACATATATATTCCACAAGATACTTGGATTGTAAATAAAACAGCACTGTAGTGCAATGCAGCATCAAACACGCAAACAACCATGTCCCTCAGTACAACGTGTACGACACGGCTACTACTCCTGCTGCAATTATATTTAAAACAAAGGCCACCTCCACTGTGAGAGGAGAAGGAAAAAGGCACAAATAGCTATTCAGACTTGAGTATCTTCCGCAATAATCCTTTTTATTTTATGAAATTAAGAACAATTGGTATACCAAATCTTATAACTTTTCCTTGAGGTAGGATTTAAAGGTTAAATTTTACACAATTGGACTGAAAAATCAATGTCTAATCCAAGTCAGCAACAGTTTTTAGAATTAGAAAAGTGAATTTATATCCTGTGCATTGTATAATATTTTCAAAACCTCAACAATTGAGTCTAAAGAAAGAAGAAATGGATGTATCCCTAGCACCTTGGCAAGTAATGGTACATTATTAAAGAACCAAAGCCGAATACTGCAAAGTTCGATAGAGCAAAAACAATTCCAAGGTGTAGATGCTTGGTAGAAGAGGGTCAGGTTTATAATGATGATTTTTATACATTTACGCATGAGCAACTGAGTGAAGAAAGGTGAAGGGCAAAAAGAAGTGGGAAAAATGGGGTAAAGAATGAAGAAACTGCACCTTATGAAGTTGGAAATAACAAAGTTAGAATACAGTGGTCTTCTGCTAGCAAAAACAGCAGTTGCCATAGAGAGCTGCCATACGATATCTTATGAAATAAGAAATTCACACCTTTTTCTTTTTTTTTCTTTTTTTTTTTTTTTTTTGCCTCTGAGCTACATCCTGGTACCAAAGGGTTACTGTGCTTTGAAAACCTTCACCAACGGCCTTACTAAACATTTAATATTTTTCTTTCTGCTTTCTTAAAGGCCCCAGATGTGCTCTTGCAGATCAAAAGAGACCAACTTATAAAGCTAAACGAAATCAAGGGCTTTTGTTCCGAGGCATCGTTGCTGAACTAATTATTCCTGGATGTTGTTTAATGAAATAGTGGTGCCATATATTAAAACAGTTAACAGGATGAGTTGCATGAGTTATAGGAAAGGTCTGATCTGGGATTATAAATTTAAGTTTTTCTTCAAAGGAGATGAAACAAACTACTCGGAACTCCCCAGTAGTTTCTGTCACTGGAGGACTGAAATAAAGGAACCCAAAATGTATGAAAGCTGAAATATTATTCTACATATTTACTCTTCCCTGGATGATGAAGAACTGAAGATGGGGGAGTTCCAAAATCTCCCAAGATTCTTTAAGATGAAGGAAATTAAGGTCTTGGCCATCCTGTCTATTCCCTGAGTGTTATAAAACACAAGTTAAAATAAACACAGGTAAAGTCTTATGAGAAGCTTTGTTTTATACATATCTAAGAAAAACAAGAAATCATTCTTATCTTAGACAACCCACTGCAAGTTAGTATTCGATTGATAAGCACTTCTATTAACGGGGTTTTGGAAAGGGAGAAGGGGTCTCCCAACATCAAATTATTAGCAGAATTTGATCTTACGCACAGTTCTGCAGTCCCCAGCCACAACATTTTTGGTAAAACGCTTAGTTAACTATATGTTTACATTGCTGAGAAACAAAAGGCACTAGAGATCCCTAAGGAGCTCTCAGGATAGGAAGGGGTTTTGCAGAACCAATGGCTCCTCCACAGCAGACCATAAACACTTCACTTCCCTACCCATAGCCTCTTCTGTGTTTGGATTTTACAGCCTGACACCAGCCAACCCAACACTTGACACCTAATTAACAGACCGAGGAGCTGGAGGTCCATATATTGATCACACTAAATGGGATTAGTGTGAAATAAAAAGTTCAAAGGGTCTTGACCAAACCTCAGCACAGCCAGCTGTGACAGCTGCTATGAATTTGGGTGTGCGGTGCCCCACACTCTTATTAAGAGCGCTCTGGCACACAGGAACACGCAGTAGCACCAGGGTTCACCTAACAATGTCAGGCTCTGTAACTGTAGGGACTGCGCGAGGGGAAAAATCCTCCTGCTTGTTTGCATAGGTCTTTTTGATTAACTCACCACAAGGGTCTCCCACCTCTGCTACAACAAGCGCTTGCGAGAGAAGCGGAGTTGTGACTTCTGTGACTCTCAAGGATTTGTTAACTTGCTGGGGAAGAGCTGTCCAATTTGAAAGAAAAAAAAAGAAAGGAAAAAAAGAGCAAGGTTTGACTGTAAAAGAAGTAATTCCTGACGAGGGCTGCAAAGCACCCCAGGTGTATTCTGCCAGTGACAGCCAGGAGCTATGCTCAGATGAAAGAATTCCAAACTTTTAGCTTTTAATATATCTTTATGCACCTAAAATTCTCAGCTGTCATCAGATGAATAAATATTTCTGCACCTTCCCCTGCGCTCGTATGTTTAGTGGCACGGCTACTAACATCATCCTCAAACTGTCACCAAGATCCAAACCAATTACAACTTGCATCAATGTATGTCAGTATTTTTAAGCACTTACACAAATTAATTTCTGAGTTAACAACAGGTATCCTCCCTTTCCAGTATCAGGTATCACAGACATCTGTAATGCAGCAGAAATGCGGCCATGCAAAACACACTGCAATTCAGCAAGCACATTCTGCAGAGATGTTCTAGTGAAGCACGCACAGGATCCTCCTAGACAATTTGATGCTACCAGAATATGCAGCATAAACTATGAGCTATTCACCTTTTTGAGCAAAATTCACCTTATTTATTTATTTATTGTTCTGTTTGATGATTTACAACATGTTAGAAATACTCACCAGAAAGGCGAGGGAAGATCTGCTCTGGAAACTTAAACACCTACAATAAGGAAACAGTCCTCGCTCAGGAGGAGGAGAAGAGCTACCAATTTATAAATCCTTTTAATGGATTATGGTTCTTATAAGAGGAAACTACACGTGGACCATGAAGCAAGCTAAAAATATGTTCCCCAAGGTAGCAACGTGCATGAGTAACACAGAAGGTGCCACTACAGCCCCTTGCAAAATACTTGGCAATTTATTGGCAAGCACAGAGGCTTGGAAACGGCAAGAACACCGTGAACCTACGAAAGGGTGAACACGAGCACTGTAGCACTGACATCTCACACGGCAGAGCACAGTCTGCTTGCGGTTTACACAGCACCATCACATAACAAAAAACACCTTTATTTCTCTCCCTTGTCCACCTGTGCATATTTTCTGCTCCTATCTAGACTTCTTTCTCTGCAGACTCTTTTATCTCCTATCCTACAAGGTTTCCTATCTACCCCGTCCTATCACCCGTGCCAAGGCCTTCACTGAAGTGGCCAATGCAGATTTTACACTTTTGTCCCACACAGTCAGAACTTTCAAGGCTGCTGTTGTCACTTCTCAGTCTCCAGGACCAGACCCTTTGCTTAACCCATAAAGTGCCAGCCACAATAAATACCAAGTTGAGTGGATCCAGTCTAAAGGTAACAAATCCAGTTTATCCACCAATGCAAAATCTTCTCTTTATTCACTAAATTCTTTTTTTTTCTTTTTAGTGCAATTTCAAAATAGATCTTTTGCAATGTTCCTTCACAATCAGATTTCCTCATTTGCAGGTTTTTCCATTTCCAAGTCTCAATAGTCACCATTCTCTAAAATACTAGATTAGACAGCAAATTTCTTAAATAGTCCAAAACTGCTTCACCTCTTTCCCTCTTGGTATATTATTAAACATGCTGTAATTGTATGTACCTTTTCAATTTAAAATGATTAAGAAATGCCTGAGGACAAAAAAGCCACACACTATGGAGGTAGATACCCTGAGAAAAACAGGAAAAAATTTAAAGTGCCTGATCAGGTTTATCCACTGCTAAGACTAGGATAGATATATAATGTCAGAAGAGCGTTTTTAAGTGTGATAAAGCAAAAACTCACAAGAAGTTTGCAACTTTGAATACACCAACTAGTTACTGCAGTTTTTCATAGCGTCTTCTCTGCGTAGCCACGACTTCGGTGGCCACCACATCTACCCACTGTTCTTCATTAGCCCAAACATTCTCTCAAAAACCAAAACAGCATTTGCTCTAATCTTTCAGAGCAGTATTACACAGAGGATATCTGTGTTTATCTCTGTGCAAATCAACGCTAGACTCGACGGCATATCCAGAAGTTGCTTTTAAATTCAGAAAAAAAAAAAGTCTCCCTATGTCACAGGTTTACATCGTCTCTGTTCTCAAATGCATTGCTATTCTTTTGCAGTGAATACGAATATACAAGTTACCCATCACAGTGAGATTTCAAGATGCTATTACCTGCATTTTTAGGAGACAAGCATAAGATATAATTCAGGGAGCACCCTGCAGTCCTATGTTTCATGGTATAACTTTAAAACTGGAAAAAAAAATAAAAAATACTGGAAATGACTGGATACCTTTTTTAGGGAGGAAAATGGAAATGTTTGCAGCAAGTTAGGAGTGAATCTGAAACTAAGTAGTGTTTATATCATTCAAAAGAATAAGATGAAGTTAGAAATTCTTGCTATAACAGTCAGTGCTGATTAGAGGAAAGCAAGTCAGCAAGCTGGTACAACTGGTTGAAGTTTTATCGCTGTTTCTGAACAGGATGAGTGTCGGAAATGATAATTTCTGCATAGATGAGTCCAGATAAAGAAACAAATAAGGAAAGCTTAACTAGGCCAACAAGCAACGCTTGCAAAGGCACTGTAAGGAGATGCTGCTCCAAAGTCAAGAGACCTAACTTCGAGCATCAGCAAAATTAAGGTGAACAAAATCAGAGTAAATGCATTATCTAAACACACCTATAAACCAATTTATATTCCAGGGATAAATGTATACATCACCGATTTTCACACAATTAGATTTTTAGGAGCAATAGTTTTTAAAATGAAATTTAGCAGTTGTCATTAGAGCAGCTGCCATCAGACACATAAATTTTCATTTTCCATCTTTACTGAAAGACAAAAGAGCATGTCTCTGTCCTGTCCAAATCATCAATATTTGCATTCACTTTAAATAATACATTTTATAACTACAAGTAATTTTCCCTCCTTGCTGCAAAAGGATTTATTTTAATTGTTAATGTAGCATAAATTACGCACTGTTTGGAAAACATTTCACCCCCTTATTTTTCAGAGCCTGAAATGAAGGTAATATTCAATAAAAGCACAGGACAGCCTGTTACAGCAGGAAGTCTGACATACGTGAAGCAAAGGCCAATTTTAGTTGTTTCACAGGAAAAAAGACAAAACCCAGTACCTTGCACCAACTATGCAGTAACACAACTGAGGTTGTAATGAATTCCAATCTAACTGTCAATAGAGGACTTCAATTACTGCACTCATAGGAGAAATGAAAATATTGACAGAGCATAATATCATTTTTCTGATAAAGCGGTGATCAAGGCTTCAGAAAGATCTCACACAGATATAAATCTGCAAGGAAAAACAGGTTCCAGCTCCAACTCTGCTCTCTCTAGTCTTGTTAGACAGCCAGTGTATGAAGGGGAGAGCACACAGAGTATGAAATGGGGATGCCAGATTGAGGGTTAGCCCCAAGCTCCAACAGCCCTGCTATTATAAATTTCCGTGGAAGGACTATTAGTTAAAGTGTGTGGGTTTTGTGGTTTAATATAGTCAAGCACAAGTAATTTTTCTACAAGTCTTTGGCTCCATCTGCTGACTTTTAATATTAAAAATAATTGATGAAGCTGAGCACATTCAAGGCTTTGGGGAAACACGTTTTGTTTGCCTTCTGCCTTTTTAGAAGTGCAGTTCAAAAGGAATAACTAAATACCTCAAGTGCGAACCTAACAATTTTGTCAGTGAAAAAGGATCGTGAAGCAGCAATGAGAGGGGGCAGCTCCGCGAGCCTGGGCTGTGCAGGAGGTTGAGGAATCCTCCTTGAAGACTGGCTGGAGAAGCTGAGCACCAAATGAAGCCTCCGCGGTGCCTGCGCAGAGCCTGGACCAGACCCTAAAGCTCGGCTTTCACCACAAAACTGTGAGTTCATCTGTGTAGCTTTACAGTAATACACCACGGACACTGCAGCATCACAAAAGTTTTCTTTAAAACTATTGAATGTTCATACTCCACCATTCACAGCACACAGTGAAGCCAAGGAATCTATTACAACTGCCACTGCTTTTTAAAAATTGAGATAGAACAGATTAATTCAAATTCTGAACAAAGGTTTCCAAGAAACACTATCATGACATGAAACATTAAGGAAATACACGATCGATTTTTACACGGATATATTCTGATAGAGATATAAACCCACTAGATTCAGAAGTATGTTTATGCAAAGGTTCCCTTAAGAAAAAGTTATCACCATCTGATTTGAGACGGAGACACACTTTTGCATTAAACATAATATAATGACATTTAAACATAAATACAAGCTCCTTTAAATGTGAATTTCCAAATATAGGAAAATAGCAAGAAAGCACACATGCACATTATAAAAAACTACATAGTTATAAAAAATTTTATCACATCTCTGTGGTCTCTCCATTCAAGTCTGCCTAAATCCTCCCATCAGTAAAACGCACCAGTTTAAGAAACTGCAGCTCAATGACACTGAACAAATGAAGGGATTAAAACTGCACTGTTTTACTCTTCACTGAAGAGAAGAAATCCTGCCCAGAGAGAACAGTGCAAATAAAACCAAAACCAATGCAATATGTGATTTGTGAATTTAAACTCACTATACCAGCCACCTAACACTATGGATTCAAAAGCAACGTTATCCACTGCCCACTGTACATTGTCTAATATTTGTACAACTGTTTGCAATGTATAAGTTAAACTGCCTAGATCTCTCTTGTGAATTACACCATAATCACAAAACTCTGCCTTAATGTTACCTTTCTTTTTATTTTCCCATTTAAGTTTGATGTCAAAATGATTTTTTAAAATCTCTGTTCCCATATATGAATTTTCAAGATAGCTCACTAATGCAAAAGGGTTTAACTTCATTCCACCTTGACCAGACCAGAGTTGAAGTCATCTTCAACTCACATCATCAAAAACAAACTGGAGAAAAAATAGATCCTGCTCTTGCTTTTTTAAAACCTACATTCAAACAGGAAGCTTGTTAAAAATCAAGAAATGAAATAGAACCACATCTTCTCATTCTTCTTTATGTGTTTTTACTACAAAGTTTAAATTATTTTTAAATGCTGTATAGTTTCCTCACAATATCATCTCTCTAAAAAAAATTATACAAGAAGCAATGGAATTCCACACTGATGAAAATATCCTCAGTGTTTCTGATAACGCATCAAATAAAGAGCCTTCAACCTCTAGTTTTTTTAAAGATTATATAGGAATGAAAACAGCTAAATTAACAACTGTCTTCCCTAAATGTGTTTTTATTCCTTGTATTACTTTTAAATATCTTCTAATATTCCCAACAGTAAACTTACAGTTGGCTTCAAAGTTTTTTGTTTTGTTTTTTTTCCCCCCTTTTCTGAAATTTAAATTTTCCAGAGCACCTCTTAAAATGGGAAAAGATTCTGATCCCAGTNTCTTTACGAAATGTGAGTTTTCCAGAGCACCTCCTAAAATGGGGAAAGATTCTGATCCCGGAGCATCTGGGTAGTTCCCAAGTTATAAATGCACATAACTTCAAAATTACCAGCTCAGGTGGAGCTGCATTCGATGGAGAAGTTTCTAAGCATCAATTTAGAAATAAGAGTTACAAAATCCCAACAGCTAGTGTGATGGTGAAGAGCAAAACCAAGCAGCAACAAAAGTAGAAGAAACAACTTGAATAAATTTGCCCTTAAAAAAATGTTAAGAATGATTAATCAAGAGATCAAGAGTTGTAAGATATATTTGTAAGCTGTTAGCATTTGCTGCAAGAAGGGAAAAGACATATCATGATTTCTACTATTTTGACATTTCCATCTTCTTGCCACTATTTAGGGAACTGATTGCCCGGGGAATATTTAGCCTTGTGAAAAGCCGGAGCAAGTTAGGGCCCCGCTCCTGTATTACGACACAGGAGAACAGTTCCCACAGCAGGGGAGAAGGAAAAAGATGATGAAACCCCCAGGCCAAAGGCAGTCCCGTCTACCACATATGGCACATCAGCCAGAAAATGGGCCAGCTCCTGCATCAGCTTGCACAAAGGTCTCAGTTTTGAGTCAATTTAAGCACATATTTAAAGAAGCATTAGTTGCAGAGACCCTTTTAAAAGAGTATTTGACCTTTAAACTACAATTCTTGAAGTGTGAAACATTTATTCTTCATTATTTATTCATTAGAGGAAAAAGAAAAAAGCCAAGTGTGTTTTATGGCATACGCTTTCAAGCTAATTTTTATAACCATGAAGACCCTGGGAGTCTGCAGTTTTCTTTTCAGTAAGCTGCAAATGAAAGTCTACATCTATGCATTTATATCAGGCTCATCACAACACTGTCTGGGCAGCTTACATAATTAGATTATTCCGGCAGATTCTGTAAACACTGACTCTCTAGTATTTTTTTCTGAATGATAGAAGTGCACTCATTATATAGAGCATTTCAGCAACACCCCAGTGAAGGAACTCATCTCTCATTTATTTTGTGCAACATGTGTTAGCAAAATGTGTTATCGTCACAGGCAGCTGACAATAGACTCGGGTGATGAGCTGCAACAAAAATGTTTAAAGAATAAACCAAATTCTCTGTAATTTTCATAGTAACAGTATAATTAAGTCTAAGGAGTTTGAAAATGTGGGTGGGCAAGGGTATCAAACACACAGTACACAGCATGAAATCCAGAGGTCTTCCCGTGGTGTTTTAAACAACATTCCCTGGGATGGCATTCTGGTGACAAGGCTAATTTTAGATTGCTTGGCACCACTCACTAGTCTATCCTATTCCTTCCTCCGGTCAAATGTAGAAGTTTATTTTCAACAATCTTGGCTGAATAAGGTTGATTAGGGTTTCCAATATTGGGAATTCAATATTTCAATATTCAATATTTTGCCAGTGCCCAGATCCGAGATGTCTGTGATGCACAGAGCACGGCTCAGCACAGCGCTGCTCTGCTTCTGACCAAACCAAGAACCGAACTGCACATGGATGGCCAAGGAAGAACAAAAAGTGACATTCCCTTCCTTCATCCTAGTTGCTGAAATTTTGCCAAAGCCTCCAGCACTTGAACTTAAATATTTAAAACATGATAGTTACTCATTGCCCTAACTAAGTCTACGCATACTAAAGTTACATTCCCAGCAGGAATGCAGTGGGAAAGCTGTGTTTACCATTCAGGTTACCTTTCCAATTACTATTCAAGCGTTCCAACAAGGTTCCTGCTCAGACTCTGTGTGTACATGCATGTGGGTCTGTTTTCAATTGAATTGTATCAAGAACAATTCCACCTGATAAATTAAAAGAAATAAAAATAAAAAAGTTAATGGCCTGGCAGCAGTAATGCTTAAGCAAACAACTTTTGCAAACACGAAACAGCCACCCTTTGCTTCAAAAAGTTACCATAAAATCTAAACAAAAGGCATTCGGATGGAAGTCTGTGATTACTATAGCAATATCCATTAACTTAGCTTTAAATAATCTTGGATGCCAGGGTCGCCATACCCAAGAAAGCAACACTTGACCACTGGAGCAGTAATTGCAGAAAAGACACTGCCTAACAAGGCCCAGAATCACGTGCATTTTGGGGTCAGCTGCATCTGTGGCTCCCGGCATCTTAAGATCTTTCTTTTCCTGTGCATTGGTTACAGCAGACTGATCCACATACCCGCATTAGGTGGATCCAGGACTCTGTTTAACAAAAAGTATAAGACTGATCTAACCCTATGAAATCAGCAGTTTATGTATCCTGTAGAGGTGGCACTGAACGCTGCTTACCATGGTCAGGAAATGTTCCCTAGATGAGCAATATTCAATGTTTATCATGTCTTTTCCTCTTCAACCCTTTGTCTTGTCAGACTTGCTGATGGAAATGAGCTCAACAAAGCCATTTCAAGGTTTCTTCTTGATTGCTTCCAGTTTCAGGCACCCAAGTTTTTAAGCCAAGATGCACAGGAATGTGTCTCTGCACAACTGGCTTGTTACTTGAGATGTCAACAACAAATGCTGAGACATAGGAGGGAGGGGAAAGTTCCTTCAGACTACAGTGAAAGTAGGAAAGATCCGTCACTTCACAAAATAAACAAGTGTCAAGACTGGAAAATAAGCTGGAGATGGAGCAAGATGGGCAGTTTGAAACAAAGGACAGATGAGGGAAGTTTAAGCAATAAAGATAAGCTACTAAGGTGGGATACTTAGTTTGTTTTTGTTTTCCTTGGATGAAACCTGCATATTTGTGTATCCTTAAGCATCTGTCAGTACTGAAGCTGACTCACTCACCAGCATGACCTGCAAGAACATATTTCCATTCCTCCATCTGCAGCAATGTTTAGTATTTGGGTACTGAACTTCTCTGGCAAATGCAGCAATGCCGCCTGCTTAAGAATGCCCGAAGAGCTACAGCCCACGGAGCATCTCGGACAGGGGCAGGACGATGGCCCCTTCATGAGGGTTGTGACACTGATGCCACAAGCTGCAGGGAAACTGCCCACGTCCCTGCGTGCGTGGGAGAGTCACTAGTGAAACTGCAGCACCCAGAGCAGCCGCTGCAGACCTCTGCCTGTACGTCCACTCTTCAGCTCCGTTTCTTTCCTTGTATTTCTGTACAGCTTTTCTTCAGCTTTTCTAACTGTTCTCACGAGACAAATATCTACTGAAATCTGGACGGAAGTGATAAATTTGATTTATCTAAGAAAAAAAAAATCAAACACTGTATCAAGGGGAAACATCGGGTTCATCTTGTACAATGTGATTTCATTTCCTCAGATAATGAAGTTGAGATGATTATTTTGAACCCCACTAAACAGGGTTCCGGTTCTTCAAGAGCTCAACGCAGTAACATTTCTCTGCAGCAAAACTCTAATAGCAAAATTACCTGTGGGGCAGCAGCACAAAGAAAATGTCCTTCAAAAATGTCTCATGCAACCAAGTAGTTTCAGGTAACCTGGAACAAACCACAGTACCACGGAATAACTGTCCAAAATAAAATCAGTCTTGGAGAACAGTACAATTTCTGGCAATGCTGCCGATGTGCGTCCTAAATCCAAAAAAAAAGTCATTTAAAGACACCCTCAGTGGACAGAAGCACCGATGCACAAATCTGGCCTTCCCAGATGCACAAGCAGCAACTTACCTACTTCTGGGGTGATTTTTCTAAGCCATTAGAAGGCTCCATCCAAGCTAGGAGGAAGCCAGCTGTACACCTAGACCCCTATGAAAAACTGTATTCCTATTTAGTATTTGAAGAGTTAAATTGTCAGCACTGAGCAGGACACTTGTCTGCCTACAGAGATCACATTAGACACACAAGCTCCAAAAATACACTGCCTGGTTTGGATTAGCACCGCTCACATTGGCTGGTCTCCCCCTGGCTTTCTTCCCTTCTGCTTTGACCAAGCAGAAAAAAATAATCATAAATGCATGATATGCATTCAGCTTCCTTTCTATTATATCTTAGGTCTGGTCCTCAATAAAATAAACCTTAACACAAAGCCCAAATCTTGCTCCCTGCTTTTACTGCACCTGCACACTGCTTAATAAATACTGCTACCAATATGAGCAGAACTATAGCACTTGGGTAGTTGGCAGTGAAAGAATTACAACATGCACATCTCCTCCTGAACCTTTAAGTCCAAAATTAACTAGAAACATTTCTTACAAACTTAAAAATAGATTGCAATCCTGTAGTGTCTTAATTTTTGAAAGAGTGAACAAAAAAGAGAAATTAAAAACAACAGTAAAAAGCTACATAAATATACATAAAAATGAAAGAACTGATCTTTATAAGAGCTCAGCATCTGCTACTCCTATTCTCTTATGAGACCAAGCCAAAAAGATTTGAGAAGGTTTATTGCCAGATCTAAATTTCATTCCACAGGCCCTGGATCAGGTCTTTAATCCTCTACTTAACCACAAAGAACTCTGCTGAGGAGTATAATACTTCCCAAATAACTGATGGTATCCTAAATGTTGAAAGCAGTACTTCCCAGCATGAGCCAAATCCTGTATGTTTTACTTTTAAGTAAATGCCACAGCTGATGCAAAACCAGTAGGATTCACACTGATGTTTTCTAGGAAAGTAGAAAAATCTCCAAAAAAACAAACCCATGCTTTAGAAGTGGCAGACAGTTTAAAGAAACAATTCAATACTGGTACTGAATTAAACTGCATGTATAACATTATTTATATACGCTTAATTTATTGACTTAGGACTTAAGATTCTTATATTTCATTACCCACAGATTTTAATATGTATTATGAACTGTGTTCTTACCAGGAACCAACTTTATCAGATACATTTCCTTAATTCAGTCTCCCCACCCCAGATTTTCTGAGCTGCTCTTCTTCATGGTGCTACAGTGAAAAGTTGGCTGAAGTATGTTATGAAGTTATGAAGTATGTTATGAAGTATATTAGAACAGGTACCTACTCCTACAATAAGTTATTATCAAGATTCCNCTCTTCTTCATGGTGCTACAGTGAAAAGAAAAGTTGGCTGAAATAGAACAGGTACGTACTCATACAGTAAGTTATTTTCAAGATTCGAAGGAAAATGGAAGTGAAAACTGCAACATTTTTAACCATCACAGGAATTATATAGGAGAGCAGCCTTCCCAAAANAGCCCTGGTGAGGCCACATCTGGAGCACTGTGTCCAGTTCTGGGCCCCCCAGTACAAGAGGGATGTGGAGCTGCTGGAGAGAGTCCAGCGCAGGGCCACGAGGATGATCAGGGGCCTGGAACATCTGCCCTATGAGGAGAGGCTGAGGGAGCTGGGCCTGTTCAGCCTGGAGAAGAGAAGGCTGAGAGGGGACCTGATCTGTGTCTATAAGTGCCTCAAGGGAGGCAATGAGGAGGATGGGGCTGGCCTCTTTTCACTGGTGGTCACTGACAGAACCAGAGGAAATGACCACAAATTGAAGCATAAAAAGTTCCACGGGAACTTAAGGAAGAACTTCTTGACAGTGAGGGTGCCAGAGCCCTGGCACAGGCTGCCCAGAGAGGTTGTGGAGTCTCCTTCTCTGGAGATCTTCAAGACCCGCTTGGATGCAGTCCTGTGCCACGTGCTCTAGGAGACCCTGCGTGTGCAGGGGGGTTGGACTAGATGATCCTAGAGGTCCCTTCCAACCTTGGGCATTCTGTGATTCTATGATTATATAGGAGAGCAGCCTTCCCAAGAGATTAGTGTGACAAAACAAGTATTTTTAAGTGGTTCTTAACTTCCAGTCATATTTGACATGATTGTTATCACAGTAAGAAAGTTACATTCCGTGACTACACCTTTTTTTCTACCATACTTCAAGGAAGAGCAGCATAACAGATTTCACAAGCAAGTCATGCTCAGGGTGGGCTGGGCTTCCTCCCCAGCAGATACATCTAGCAATTTAAAGGGTATTTCTATCACTATTGAACTAGGGGGAAAAAAGTGGAAAAAAGATACAGAAACAGCACTCAAATACACTCAAAATAATTCAGCAATTTCTCTACCTACATGCAATGCAAAAGGCAGCTGAGATACCCTGAACCTCAGAGGAGATACACTATGGGGGCCAGCAAAATAAAAAGTAATAAAAATGTATTTAAGAGATTTCAGCATTGCATTTTGCATAGAAATGTATTGTCTTCATGGTATAATTCAGTGGGTTTTGATCCAACATGTTTTATGAGATTTACACGCAGGGATATTTTCACTGACAAGACATAAATAGTGCAAGTCTACAGGATCTTAAAAATACTTTTAAATACCTTGCAACTAGTTCTTGCTGCATTTACATACTACAGCTCACTAATTAGAGGCCTTGGGATGTCATGTGGGCAGAGGCAAATGCATCTTGCAATTCAAATTGCTATAGTGGTTTGAAGGGAATACTCTTGTAAATACTATTTGGGTTATTCTATCAGGCACTGGAGGTTTATTTTGTGGTATAAAGCAAGAAAAGCTACAAAACATCTGCCAGAAACCAGACCAAGGTTATCTAACCAACAAAGCTGCTTATAAAAGGTCTCTTATCATATGCTCAAGGTACATGATTCCATAAAACTTCTCACAGGTTCAGAAAGTCAATATAATTGGAAGGAAATAGGTCTCTGACAAGTTGGAATTCACTACGGGTTAAACAGACACTTTTCCTAGGAGACTTCAACAGAACAGGGGCAGGTTTCTCATATTTTTCATTCTTGATGTCTCTGGTGACCTCTTAAAAGTAGATCAAATTACTAAAGCACCTTGATGACTATGAGCAGCACCTCAAACAAACTGTTGAGACTGAAAAGCTCAGTATTAATAGCAGTAATCGTCCACTGCACGCCACAGGGATAGTGAAGGACACTCTTGCTATTAACATTCGCTTCCCCTTCAATGGTCACATCCAAAGAGGCTGCTCCCACTGGTCATCCAGGGAGTGGATGTACATGCTCAGTATTTGTTTGCAGTGTATTATAGCATATACATTATTCAAATCCAGCACCCAGTGGAGGAAAAAAAAAAAAAAAAAAAAAGAGATCTCCTGCAGGTAAACATGAACCTAACCATGTATCGATACCATGGCTAGTCAACCCTCAGAGCACTCGTGGATATCTGCTAAAACACACTACCAAATGGCATCGTCCTCTACTCTTCCATAGGCTCCAAGGGAGATCTTAACACCCACCAGCCATCAGTTCACCTCAGCTTGCTGTACTATTCTTCAATAATTACATAAACCAGAACAGATATAAACTCCAATAAAGCAAACAGCAAATCATGACAAAAACAGTGGGCTATGTATCTGGCTGCCTCATTCATACCCTGTGGCTATTTTATACCCACAGCAGCATAGGTAAGGCCACTTACCTGCGATGGATCATGATACAATTATTTTGCTCCCAAGTAAACCTCCCTAGGAATCAGCTTCATCCTGGCACCCTGGTTCTATATCCATTTGCTCTGCTCATTGCTGCCTCCTTACTACATTCATGAACTCTCACAACTCTGAAACAGTGAAGTGATTCTTCTGGACTAACTTGGGAAATTTTGCCTGATTCCTAACACAGTGAGCAGGAACATTAACATATCCATTTTACACAGTCTGGCAGTATTTCTAATGTGACTGCAGTGGTGCAGTTTAAGGCTGCAATCACTAACACTGGCAGAAGTGATGAAGACTGCACATCCCACCACATTTTTAGCTTTCACACTATTTTTTGTTTGTATGGAGGTAACCACTGTTAATAACAAAGTCAAGGCTTGTTTTTTGCCTGTTCTGCTTAGGCCTTCTAAACAGCTCCTGCTCACAAGCTACTGTCATCCTTCTCATCTGTACACAGAAGGTAGAAATACTTTTGCCCTACAGAAAAAAAAAATACATTTTAAATAAATAATGTTATAAAAAGGCATAACTGGGCACTAGAATTTTCAAAAATCATGGCCACTTAAATTACACTAAAATATACTTAGATAAACATTTTGAAACAATCAGGGGCTAAACCCATCAGGAAAATAAACTGAATCTCTAATGCAAGAAATAAAAATGAAATAAAAAAATCCCATCTATTCAGCTCCAGAAACTTCTATAAAGCAAAAGTAAAAATGTCACATAGGTTGTTATAGTTGTAAACTGTAGCACTGCAGAGATGAAAGACCAGTAGAGTAATCCTAAAGGACAATCAGAATTCTGCCAACGCTGTGTTTTTGCTGCAGAAATCCTAGGTTCACGCTCTTCAAGGTGGATTTCAAGTGCTAGTGAACAAATGCTACTAACTCAATTGGATAGTGAACTGTTTGCTGTGTCAGAGCTTTTTGCCAAACATATATATAATTTTTCTTTTTGCTGTATGGATAATCAACCCCAGATGGCAATTTACATAGGCAACAGCATAGAGGAATCCACGCTCTGCTGGTGCTCTCAGCCTCAATCAGAGCGAGCACGGGCGTTTGAGAATGTCACTGTTTATTTTTAATTGCTGTGTCCCTCCTTTGCGCAGGTTCAAGCGGTCAAAGACGTCGCAGTCCATTAGCACAACGGGAAAGTGATGCCACTTCATTTGGCGAGAGAGTTCCTCAAATTTAAAAAGCAGCTGGTTTGTAACGTCCCCAAATGCCCAGTGGGCACCAGCTGTCAATCTCAGTTACCAAAGGGTCAGGGCAAAGAAAGGTCAGAGGGAGTCATAAACCGCAGCGTGTTGTGAAATGTGCTTCCTCCGTTCCCTCGTAGGCCTGAGAAAGGCCTGACCTCTCCTCGGTGCCCGGCGCGGTGCTGGCAGGGGTAACAGCAACGCCCGGTGCAAACCTAGAGTCGCTTCCCATTCCCGGCCTTCTGGCTCCCCTACCTGTACGATGGGAACACTCAAGAGATGCTCATGGCATAAAACAAAGCAAGGATCTTCACCCACTCCTGCACCACTCAGATGTGTTGGTTACAGACTGGTAGTCTGTAATATTCCATTCAATATGGAATATTCAATATCCATCAATATCCATTAATACTGAAAATAAACTGAAACTTTGAGGGAAGTGGTTAGTGCCATTCATGCCGAGTGATCTGGCTCCTCTTCATCAGTGCTCTGCTGATCTGCTACTCGCCTTTTACCTCCCTGCTCCCTGGAGGTCAGGGTGGGGAAGCATATATTTTTATATAGCTCTAAAAGTATCTTGAATTTGCTTTTGTTCAAGTCTTTCCTACCGTGCTCTTGAATGCCCTCTCGCAATAGGCAAGTTATTCACGTTCTGGTCATCTTCTGCCATCATACCGCTCCTCAGAGCACAGACTGCAGTTCCTGGATGTATTTCTCTAAAACATTCTTGGACGTTACATGAAGAGCTAATCAGTCACTTCCACGCAGCCTGGTTACGCATTCCTCCTCTGGAAGAAGTAATTGCCCTGCTTTGTCTCCCCCAACTCCCAGAGCAACAAGAAATTTGACCAGCAAGGGGAAAGGGGCTGCCTTGGCTGTGCAAGGCCCCCTGGTCAGCAGGCAGCACTCACTGCCCTGCACTCCTGAGGACTTGTCTCTCCTTGGAGCCCTCGTGCCACCAGGTCCCAGGCAAAACAAAGGGAAAGGGATGGGAGTCTGGCAAGGGCAAAGCAGGAGAGGCTGATGCAGCCCCAGCTAATTCCAGTCCCTGCAGAAAGGAAAGGCAGAACAGGCTGCATGTGCCGAGCAGACACCACGTGGCGTGTGCCATGCAAACTCTTTTTTAGCCAGAGGCAATTATGATAAATACCAGAGTGCCAGCTAGCCCAGAAAAGCCTGAGGCTGACCTAAAATTGCCAGTTACCAGCAAAATGCTCCAGGTGAAATCAGTGCCTCAGTTCTTCACTTGCCCATGAAGTACAAGCAAAGATAAGGAAGCAGCATGCCCACTCCATGGAATAAATAAGATCCTTATAACAACGGGATTTAAGGATAATAATGGCCCAGAAAGATCCCATCCAGCCACAGGCTCAACTCTTGGCTCATTCAGGCTGAGAAGGGAAAGTCAGAGCAGCCTAAAATCAGCACCGGTGAAACAGACTGTGCTTGTTTCGAAAAGAAGGCACCTTGATGTCTTTCATAATATATATATATATATATATA
>VWPW01019511.1:0-34722 GCA_013389825.1 Crypturellus undulatus | reverse complement strand
TTTTTTTTTCTATGAAACAGATTCCAATATGATATTTTAAGTACATTAAGACAGAATAGAAAAATAAGTGCAAAGCCAGATTCTCTGCAGGTGTAAGTCCACTTTGCTCTATTCAAGCTGATAAAAACAGCCCAGTTTATCCTAGCTGGAAACACAACCTCTAGTTATTTCTTAGCTGCCCCAAACTTCAATATTCATCCAGAAGAGGTGAAAAAGTATACCCAGCGTGTAAACCAGTGATCATCCACACCTCCCTACTCTCCCCGGCTCCCAGTTTTAATCAGAATTCCAGAAAATGGGTCCAGTGACTGTTTTTTCTGATGTCTTTCAATGAGTCAGTCATAATTATTATTACAGGTGCAGAGCGTGTTTTTCCTAAAATCCATTTTTTGTGAATGACGAATCCTTCTTGGTATTTCTGCTGGCATTACTTTTTCCCCAAAAAAAAGAAAAAGAGAAAAAAATAAAACAAGGTTATAGGCGCTCACCCAGCGCGGACCGTATGTACCTGCCCGTGGTATTGAATTCAGTCTCGTTCCAGGAAATGTAGAGCAAGCGTGAAGTCAAGTTAGAGGCGCTGCCCCATCCATAAGTGCATCGTGGTGGCATTAAATTAACCCTGGCATTTGTTTATATCAGCTTTTTATGAGAGTGCTTTTTATTTGGGGGGAAATCTGTGCTTGTACTATTTTTACTGGCAAGCATGTCTGGGATTGGTGCTAAATGCTTGCACGTTGTGGTGCAGATCGAAAAGTCCCCCTATACAGATTTTGTGTGTATGGAGTCGCTATTGCAAATGGCATGTTTGCATATTTTTAAATTAAAAATCAATATACCATTACATCTGGAGAAAGACTATTTTACAGCATGTGCTGTAAAACACAAATAAAAAAAATGGATAAATATGGATTTCCTCATTAGAGGCTTATTTCTAGCAGGGAGGAAGAAGAGGCCAGGCGGGTGCAGGGGTCTGTGCTGCGGTGCAGCTTGCAGGTGAACCCGTGTTGCTGCACGTGGCACTAATTTGGATTTTACATATGGGGCCAATTTGAATATTTACTAATTTGAATATTGCGTATAGCTAGTCACTATACATATCACTAATTTGGATTTTACATATGGGGCTAATTTGAATATTTACTAATTTGAATGTTGCGTATAGCTAGTCACTATACATATGCATGTGCTTTTTTTTTTTTTTTTTTTTTTTTTTTAAGGCCATCAAAAGGCACAATTACTGGTAGGTGAATTATTCTTTTGGAGTCAAAGTTGATGATAATGTTCTGAAATCAGAATTTGCTCTTTTGGGAGGGTGAAAATCATACTAGGCTTTGCAATTCTGTTTTTTTTTTATTTTTATTTTTAAAGGCCTTTTACCTTTTAAGCATCTGTTCGAACTGACCTGTGGTTGTGAGCTGGCCTCTGTCTTTTCAACTACTACTTATTTTATTGATCTTTACCAATTCTTGCAGTCTTTTTCAGGATCAGTTTCCCTCTATGTCTCAGTGAGACCAGTACAAAGAAGGAAGTAGGTGTGGGGTGTCTTGTGCAAGGTGCAGTTTCTGCGCTGCTCTCTGGCTATTAGAGCAACGCTGGAAGGACTCGAGCACCCAAACCATGATGAGCGGTTGCAGGTGCTGGGATGGAGGGAGAAGAGATGACAAAAAATGTAAATCTCAGGTTTACCATTGCCTAACTGTTCGTGTTATTACAGGAATTATTTGTGGCTGAGTCCTGTGCAAAGAGTGGCTAAAACACCAGTCCTTGGCTAAAGGCCTCACAAGCTGGACAACCAACTCCTTGATTTCCTGGGAAATGGGAACAACCTGGGGTACAACTGGGATAACCTGGATCTGGGTGACGCCTGGCCCAGATGTGCTCTTGCCTTATGAGGCTTCCTTGTCTTTTATTTCCAAAATTACGCGATGGCCCTGCCAAAACCTAGAGGTTGGGGTAGTGCTCGTTCATGGGGAGTGCGGTCCTGGTGGGATGTGCGGGATGAGCCCCCGCTGCCTCTGACTTCAGCTGCCCTTCGTAGCTCTGTCGCTTTGGGACTTAAAAGGGAAAAGCAGTAAAGGAGGAAAATACCCTAATTTTAGTAGATGTTGTCAAAAAAAACCTCGGAGCAAGTGATTTGCTGCTTTTTCCATAGAAGAAAATGGGGAGCACAGGTGCAGAGGGTGGTTTTGTGGATGTCACCGCTCTATAAAGTGAGGGATTTCTGTAAAACGCAAAGGTCCGTTGCTCGAAATTCCACTGTAGGGAGATAAGACAGTTGTGGCTGGCCGCGTAGCTGAGTGCAGGGGGAAGATGTCCTGTGCACGAGGCCTTGTGTGGCTAGAAATGGGCTGAGAAATGCCATTTTTGCCTAGGGAAGGCTCAGGCAGCCTCTATAAGGACAAGCTGCTGCTCAAGGGGACATATAAATCCTGAGGAGCCTTTGCAGCAGGTGATGTGCAAACGTACAACACAAGTATTTTGCACACAAACCGGAGCAAATCTTTTTTTTATTAACTGAGTTGAACTTTAAAATTATGTCATGACCAAAAATCAATAAGGAGAAACTGATTTAAGTTCAGCCGAGTGTGAAGGGGTTTATTACCAGCGCTACATCACTCTAATGATGTACTCTTAAAAATTTGTTTGGGTGATATATTGCATCTATTATTGCTAAAAGGATAAAACTGCAAAGCCACAGTGGACGTTAATAAATCAATTTAAGGAAAAATGGGCAGGGAGCCAGGGAAGATGGGATCCAATTTGCAGATTCGAAGCGTCGTAGTCGCAATATTTGCAAACGGCACCCGCCACAGGTCCAGGGGCTGCTTGTGGCACTGCTTTTTTTTGTCATGTTTTGCTCACTTGCAGCAGCATCGTCATCCTCAAGAGCTGCCCTGCGACACTGCTGTGCTGCCAAGTCGTATTTCTAAAGCTAATTTCCTCACTTAACCTCCCGGATAGATCTCCATCATCAGAAGGGCCCGCAGGGCTTCGCTGCTCAGGTTGCATGAAGCGCTGCTTGGCGATGCTCAAATGCAGAACATCTGTCTTCCCGTCGCTGCTCTCACCCGGATTTATTTTCCGAGGTGCGAGCATGTGCAGTTCGGAAAGACACTGCATCGGCAGTCTCCTCGTGCTGATTAATACAGCACTAAAGATAACAACAGATACTGCAATATTTTGGCAAAAATGTCAAGAAGAAGCTAAAAAGCACTGGGTTCCCCCAGCTGCTTCAGGAAAAAAAAAATGCAGGGGCCTCTCTGCAAGTCAAGCCCTGCATTTGTGCAGGGAGCCGCTTACTCTGGCATCTCCTGCTACTCCCATGTTCCTTGTGAAGCGATATGCGAGATCCCGCTTCTCCGGTGACCTCTGTGGCTCTAATGGCACCTGGCAGTGAAAAATGGCAGGGCTGGCAAAGGCACCGGGGGCCTTAATTGGGCATCCCACTCTTTAAAGCTCTCTTAGCAAACCGGGTTTATTTATTCTTATTAGTGTGTTCAGAAGTTNAAAGCTCTCTTAGCAAACCGGGTTTATTCTTATTAGTGTGTTCAGAAGTCGGGGAGAGGGTGATGTGGCTGAAACCAGGACCTGCACGTCATTGCCCAGAACTTGGGAAACACAGAGATGAAAATAAGGCAGTGATTTTATTTATTTATTTGTCATCCTCGTTTTGGGAGCAGCTCCAGCTGTGTCATGTCCAGTGGCTTCTTGGTTAGGGCAGTGGCAGTGCCGAGTCCCCTCCTCCCTCTGTTTCCCAGCTAGGAAGAGCTCCAAGGTGGCAAGGTTGGAGGCAGGTTGTACATCGGGTGTCAGAACTTTACCTGCAATTTTAAGCTTGTTTACTTCCAAGTTTTGCTGTTAATGCATCTGGAGGGGTTGTGTCCGTGTTGCATCAGTCCTGGTACAAGAACACGCGGCAGCACAGGGCTAAGCTTGGAAATCGCTTCCGTAGGGGAGAAGGTGGAGAATCCAGCTCTTCTCCCATGGGTCCATCCCTGTAGAACAGACGAGAACGAAAAGTGGTGGAAATATTTTTGCTGTCTTTAATAAAGAGAAGGAAGTCAGACCCCAAGGCTCGGAGGTCTCTTGAGGATGAATGTCTCTGTATTTGTTGTTTATTGAGTGCTGGGCAATATTATGGGAGGATGCAGTAAAATTAAACCAACTATTAGGAGTGTGGTGGTTTTGTTTGTTTTAAAGAAAAGGAGGCACTGGAGCGACAGGGCGCTTGGGCAGCGTGGGTTCAGCTTGCTGGCTGTTGTTTCCTCCAGATGCTGCCCGCAAGCGAGCGCAAGGAGAACGGATAAACATTCCTGGTGTTTGAAGGGGTCTTGAGCACCAAGCGGGGCCAGGCTCTCCTCTTTCTCTCGCTTCCTTGTGCTGCTTTGGTGGATCGAACCCCATGAAATCAGGAGCTCAGGAGCAACTGCCGCCGACGCTCGAGTTTCCTGATTTTTAATCTGTTCTGACCCTGCAGAACACAAATATAAAGTACAGAGATGGAGAAGGGGGCATGTTAAAATGTAGATATCCCATGGGATCGGAAAAAGCGGATGGTGTGGGACCTGCAGGGCTCTCCTGACGTCCCCTGCGAGGCAAGCAAGAGGGAAGCGGGACCAGGTGACATTTCCACTGCAGCAGGGCCCCTGCGGCCGTGTTTCAGCACGCACTGTTATTAATGTTGTAGCCTCCTGGTATTTTTAGCCCCGCTTTTATTACTGGAGCTGAGTGCCAAAATGAAGTGTCCTTCCTTCCTGCCTGTGCAGGAGAGTGGAGAACCCCACGCTAATTCCAGTCCTTTCCGCACGGGCGCGGGAGGGATCATCCTGACTCCTGCAATTTTCTCCTGTCTGCAGCGATCGTGCGGGGCTGTCGTTCGTGCAGGTTTTAATTTCTGGCGTGTGCTCGGCAGGGCGAAATTAGCTTAATTGCTGTAGGACTGCGCAGCGCGTTGCTGCGGGAGCAGGGCTGCCTCCCGCCTCGCCAAGGGCAGAGGTGGTAGCGCGTCGCGCACGGCCCTGCATCCACTCGCAGACGGTTTGACGGCTAAACTTGGAGCCAGGGCCCTGGTAAAGCACCCTGAGCGTGTTCTACATGGACAAAAACACAGGATGGGTTTTGCTTGATTGAGTGGTGGTAGCCGTGTGGGTGGCGCCAAGTCCAACAGTGTCTTCTCAAGCTCCCTGAGGTGATGACGCCTCTCCCAGCCCCACTGCTGGGACCCAACAAGGAATGTGCTAAGCAGGTCCCCAGAGGAAAGGACAAGTGCCAGAAGCAACCAGAATTTTGAGGTAAAATGCCCAGTTTCTTTACATGGGCTTGGAGGGAGTCCTTGCTGTTGTGTTAGCTCAGCTTAATAATGTGAATGAGGGGTTCCCAGATCAGCATGGGGATGATTAAAGGAGAAAGGCGGTGCAGTGCCTCCGTGTTTAAAATTATCGCTGTGCCACTACCTCTAGATATTTTCTAAGGATTTAACAGGCAAAAACAGTTTTAAAATGCTCCTTTTAAAAGATTTTTAAAGCAAAGATCCAAGAGGAAGAGGAAGCAATTTTATTTAATTCCCTGTTTCTGATCACCTGCTCCCTGCAGCTGTTATTTCTGTACTCACCAGGGATTTGTTTGTTTACTTTTATAAAGGCAACCGCTTGGTAGCGGGAGTTTTGCTTAACAAAACATAGTAGAAGCAAACACTGCTCTTGAGCAGCATGGAGGGGGCTGCAGGGGTTCCTCAGCTCCTCACCAGCACCGGCCTTGGTGCGTGAGAGATTCAACCTTGGCATTCGAACCTCTTGCACGATTCGTGTGCGTCTGCCCTGTGTATGGTGTGACCACGGGGCAAAATATTTCCTTCCGTGTCGCGGTGAGTAAATATTGAGACGCATCTTGGAAAAAGTCAGAGAACCCAACAGCCTTGAAGTGGTTTTGGACGCATTTGGGAATTGCTAAATGCAGGGCCTCAGAGCTCTTGTTTTTTGTGTCCTTACTCCTTGAGTGGTGCCGCTAAAACAGACATTAAAGGAGAAGTATCTAAGGCGGTGAGATAATCGCATCAAATAGGACCGATAGTCGCTACGCGGTTTGCAGAACTGTTTTGTGATAAAGACTTCTTCTTTTGGTGCTTGTTTCTGCAAGGGCATATTGAGTGAGAATTAGCTGGAGCCAGCTTGGCTGGATTTATATTGGCAGGAGATAAATGCTGTAGATGAGAAACATGTTTGTCTGGGCCAGAAACCTGGTATTTCGGAGAGTGATCCAACAATATTCATTGACGTCCAGTTTTCTTGGCGTGGATCCGTGCGGTTTCCACTTTCAAGGTACCTTTTGCTTCCTGCGGTAATTCGGCATTATAACCGTTTAGCATTAACAGACTTCTAGGTTCAAAGTCGTTAGCTGCAATGAACTCGGAAGAGATGAAGATGTGTTTAACCTGCGTTCCGCCAAAATTAGGCGGTAAGAGGCAGCGTTGTCAGTCAAATCAGGCAAGCGTGCGAAAAACCCATCATCTTTCCAACCGTCAGATTAAAGCGGTGGTGCTGGTTGCTGGCTCAAGCAAAGCTGCTGACTTGGGTTGCTCCTGAAAGGACACGTCCTCCTGTGCTCAATGCGAGCGCGGATGCCGTCCCGCCGAGCTGCTGCTCCCCTCGTTAAGCTCTTCCAAAGCCCCTCCGGGCTGCTGTTAGAAGAGGAGCCTCCTCACTACCCAAGCTACATCTGTTGCCTGGTTTAAGCCGCAGTGCTTCGTGGAGACGTGCGGCTTTGCACAAAACTGTCCCTGAGCGAACGCGCTCTCGTAGCCTGGCGGGTGCAGCGAGGGTCTGGGCTGGAGGAGGCCAGGGATCGAGCTTCTCGGTTGCCTCATTTTTTGGCGGCTCTTAATCGAGTTTTTCTTTGCTGGTACCAGACAGCTTGTGGTTTCCTTAGGAAACTTCCAGCTGCCAAACCCTGAAGTGTTTTGGAGGAAAGGTTTGTTCTCTGGGGTGGAAGGGTCTCCATGCAATAAATGGGCTGGGTCCTACCCAAAGGCACCTGTGAGAGGGTAGTTATTTCCCCAGGGTTTTTAGGTGGTCCGTTAATAGTAACCCTTGCTTCTCAAGTGCAGGGTTTCTCAACGGAGATGTAGCAAGTCCCAGTGTCAGGCTCAGCAAAGCAATGAGGTCCATGGGTGACAGTCATTAAGTCCACTCGCCCAGGGAAATAAAAGCAGAATGGCTGTGGGCAGGGTTGTAGCTTCATTTAAAGTTTTCTTGTGATATAATTAGTGTGTATTCAAAAAGGCAGGGCTGGCCGGCCCCCACTGACAGGTCTGTGTCAGTGTGAGCTTCCCCGACACTTGGATGTGCCTTTCTTGGGGAACTTAATGGATATTGTTAGACGGAATGAAAACATCTCCTTGGTTACACTCTGTCTTAGCATGTGTCTGAAAGCTTTTAATGAAGGGCAGGAACTGTCCGCTGGCCTGGCTGGGCTGTCTTGGAAAACACCTTGGTTTGACCCGCTTGGTCAACATCTGTGCAGGCTTCTGCAGAGCCGCCAAGCTGGGCAGTGCTGGATCACAGCCTCTGCAGGGGCGATCAAATAGGCTGCCCTTGACTGCTGGAGTAACCCAGTCGCTCCTGGAGTTACAAGAATAGTGGGGAAAATAAAGAGCGTTTGGGCCCCTCTGCTGAGATGGGTCTGATGCTTTGGGGTGAGCATTGGTGATGACCAGGCAGCTTCTCCATATTGCAGAGGAGAGGAAGAGTCAGTGTGAGGAGCAGATCGTGTGCTGGGAGCCCCTGACCTAGTGCCACCACTCCTGCTCCAAAGAGAAGGAAAACGAGGGTATTTTTAGGAAAGGCCTTGCCTTAACTTGCCCTTTGGCCGTGCAAATCCCTGTCACACTGATGTCTCTAGAGCTGTCCGCTTGTCACATCTCGGTGTGCTGCAGGCATAGGGTGCCTGGGATGCAGTGGCAAAGCTCGCAGGTCGCTTTGCTCAATTGCTTCTTGTCTTAGTAGCCTTCAGGTGATTGCAGCATGCCTCTTTTACTGGTGTCTGCCTGGGGTTTGGAGCAGCAGAGTGAGAGCAGATGTCTCAAATTCTTGCTGTTGTGAACACTGCCACCTCCCAGTTGCGTGTAATCAGAGGCACTGCCAGCAAATTCCCATTAATGTGACTTGTGTTACTCTTGTGTTCTTGGGAATTAGATAAAATAAACTTAAATAACTAATAGTGTTATGGCTGGTTTATCTGGTACCAAAGCAAGGCCTTTACTGCTGTGACCGTTTTGTAGCACAGTTGAAAATGAAAATTTGCTGCAATTTTGTCTTCTATAGCAATTTTTCCAGCAGCCATGTACTTAGTTTGTAATTTAAAACAAGACCAGGATCAAAATGCACAGGATAATCTGAGTGCTAAGTGCCAGACTCTACTGTCTCCCACCCATATTCTAGTATCATTCTCAGGTAGGACTTCATCCGCTGCAAAGGGGAAAAACAGCACACTCCATTGGGTTTTATCATTTTAAGGTAATTTGACCTAGTAGGAGCTGCATGTTGATTAGCTGATAATAAAGAGGGAGATTAATCAGCAGCCATTAGGTAATTAAACATTATGACAAGTGAAGAGAGAAAAGAACTTGAGGAAAGTTGAGAGTCCTGGATTCTCTCCTTTTTTTTTTTTTTTTTTTTTTTTTGCTATTAATATATATATTTTCTTTATTCTGTCTTTCCATACTTGCTTATTTCTGGGCAAAACATTGTAGTTGAAATTAGTTTGGACTAAAAACATGCAGCCTTGCAAGTTGACCAAGTGCAGGGGTATGTTTATATTGCAAAAGAGTGTTGCCTTTAACGTGCAGCCTAATTAGCACCTGCCACCGTGGACTAAAGGACATGCAAAATCGACCCTTGTGGAATCCAGGTAGGCCTTGCCTGTTTATGCCTTTGTGGAGGGCAGCAGTGGGTAGCTCAGAAGACCTCACCTTGGGTGATGGCATTTTAAGTGGGGAAACGGGTGACCACTACTGCTCTCCTCCTTGCTGCGTCCCCAGGGGTGTAAAGCAGGTCCCCTTGGTTGGGGCTGGCCCCCTAATAGCTGCTCTTAGGGAGCCCCTTAACCTGGATACAGGCAAAGCACTGGATTTCTGGATGAGTGTTTGGGGTCCTGGTTCTGCTTCCTTTGAATCCTGCAAAACAGGTTTCCATGTGTTGTGGGTAGAGGGGTGTTCTCTTGTTTTGGGTGGTTCTGATTTGAGTATTTTTTTTTTCCCTGGGGAAACTAATGACTTATGTGACAGAGAATTCCGGTGTAACTAGATGGAGCAGTTAATGGCTTAGCTGTGTCCTTTCTTTATTGCAGTCTTGGGCTGTGTGTTTCCATGAAGCTCTTGAGAAGCAGAAGGTGCCCTTTTTGCGGCAACAGTCAAAAATGGGGAGAAAAACCATACTTTTGACACCTGTGGGTGCCCTGTGGGATGTGGGGATTCCCACCGGTGTGAGTGAAGACCCTCTGAAGCTACTGGGAAGATTCCCACCAATCCCAGCAGCTTCTTCGTTTCCCAAATGGTTTTCATGTGGAAATCTAGTGGTAATAATCCTGCTTTAAGCCTCTGAGGGGGAGGAAACCAAACTCTGGGGGAGCAGCCGTGGCACCATCGTTGGCACAGCCTAGGTGGCCGTGTGAACCCAACGTGTGGTCTGTGAAGACCTCCTGCTCCGTTGCCTGAAGTCTCCCATCTTTCCTTGCCACTGGCTTATCTGGGGTCGAGCTCGGGGACCGTGAGGACGTGGAGCTTCTAGAGAGGGTCCAGCGGAGAGTCATGAAGATGGTTAAGGGCATTTCTCATATGAGGAAAGACTAAGCGAGCTGGGTCTGTTTAGTCTGGAGCAAAGAAGGCTGAGAGATTTGAGCAACATGTTCAAGTACCTGAGGGGAGAATGTAGAGAGGATGGGGCCAGGCTCTTCTGTGTGGTGACAGGATGAGGGGTAACGGGTGCAAGTTGAAACATAGCAGGTTCCATCTCCATGTGAGGAAGAACTTCTTTCCTGTGAGGGTGACAGAGCCCTGGCACAGGCTGCCCAGAGAGGCTGTGGAGTCTCCTTCCCTGGAGGTCTTGCAAACCCACCTGGATCCAGCCTGTGCCCCGTGCTCTGGGTGTCCCTGCTGGAGCAGGGGGTTGGACTAGGTGATCCCTAGAGCTCCCTCCCAACCTCAACCGTCTGGGATTCGGTGAGCTCTCTGGCAGCGTGGGGGGGCAGCCCCTGCTTGGCTGTCGGCGGCCTCCGTCGTGCTCGGCCCGGCGTCTCCCTGGCAACGTGCCGAGTGGGAGAGCGTCCGGCGCCTCCGCGGGCACCTCGGCCACCGGGGCCTCCCGGGAGGCTGCGGGGAGCGAAGGGGCTCGAGGCGGCGGCAGGAGAAGATGGGCATGAGCCCTCGGCTCCCTGCCCAAGTGGTGCCAAATGGGAAGTGCCATAGATTAGTCCCGAGCGCCGCTTTTCCTAGTGAAAACGGGAAAGCAGTGTGTTTAGTGCAGATTTTGAGGCAAGCTGTGATGGTCGAAGGCTCTGATGGCTTCAGGGCGTGCAGAAGGGATGAGAGACAGCTCGTATGCTCGGAAAAAGTCAGCGGCTGCCATTACCTTCCATCCTTCCAAAATGATAGTGAAGGATTTTTCCTTTTTTTCCCCCTTAGAGTCGTGACATAGCAGATCCAATCCTAGTTGCCTTGGGATACAGGCGAGCCTTCCAGGGGAAGGAAAGAGCAGGGAGACGTCACCTGCGATGAGTTCTGCACTCTATTAGATCTGCTGAACTATTAATTTTTTTTTTAAACTCAAAACTTAGGCCTGCAGCTGCCTTAATGCCACCCTTTTAAAGTCTTTATTGGTTGGCAGCGATATAAAATGTTAATAACAGATTTATAATTTTATTAGCATTTATGCTGCAAATGCAAGAGAGTTTCCCCAACCCGAATTTAATGCATCCTTAAAGTCCTTTTTATTAGCTTGTTAATTCCCGGCAGCACTCTTTTATTGGAGTGTTATTGAATGTACTGCGCTTTCTCTAGGAAGGAAACAGTGCTTTAGAGGTAGATTATGAAAAAGTAGATTTTTTGGGGGGGGAGTCTTCATTTGCACTTCCCCCGAAGTGGCTAATTCACGAGGCTTGCAAGTGCTTTTGGCAGATGCAGGTGGGAAGGAGCACAGTCCTGTTCCGCAGGGAGCGGAGCCTCCGTGGGACACCGACTTGCTCCTTCCCTGCTGTTTTCCATCAGGTTTTGGCAGGTTGGTGGATGAGTTTTGAATCGAGGCAGCTGTCTCAAAGGGTCCCTTTTCCCTGTTTTTGTTTTCTTTTTTTGTTTTTGTTCCCCCTTAGGGCTGCCTGTCAGAGATGTGATCCCTCGCTGCTACAGTAATTTTGACAAATGCCCTGTGTGCGAGCGCAATATTCCAACTGACCCAAACTTTTCCACATCCGAGGGCGGGGATTTTTCCCCCTCCTCTCTCTGCTATTATACTGAAAAGAAAATTACGTTTGGAGCAGCTCACCTTTTCTTGCAGCTTTTAGGACCTCTTCTGTCATGGGGGGCTCTTTCTAAACACGTGCACTGGGTGTACTGAAGGCAGCATCTGCTTTTTTTGATTGCTATTTTCAGTATTTTTGCCTGGTAGGATTATGCCTGTGTAGCTGTTACCGTTCCTTCCTATAATGGATAAAATGGCACCGTAAATAAGTGTATGTCTGGGCTTCTGGTTGTGCTTAACCTCCATGCGCTGGAGTTAATGCTTCCCTAGGAAGTGCTGAGTTACTTCGAGGCAGGGATGACTCTTATCCAAACGCCTTTTTAACTCTCTCTCTTACTCTGTTTCCACCTCAACTTGCCTTATTTTCCCTGGTATTTTAGCATGCCGATAGGATCCCAGATCCAAAGGTCGTAATGACAAGCGCTGCCTTCGTCTGGCTAGGAAAGAGACTGAGCCATTCCAGACCTAAAAATGTGAATTTCTGTGGGCTGAGCAAACGTCTGAGAGCTTATTTACTGAAGCCGTTTCTTGTCTGAACATAATGCACATAACAGACCCGTGCGGTGCGTCAGTGTAGGGGAAGTGCTCCTGATTCGGCCCAAGGTGTGTTCTCTGCGAGTTTGGAAGATGCTGATTTCCATTCCCTGGAGAGGGAAGTAAAGCAGCCGAGGTTGGCGGAGATGCCGCAACACCTCACCCTGGCTGTGTGCAGCCCCTAGAACCTCATAATCTTTAGCAGCTTCCTCTCGAGGAAAAGCTGAAATCTAAATAGAGTGATGCTCAGAAAAGAGGAAAGCTGAGTTCAGTGAGGTTTAAGTTTATGTAAGTTTGCTTGTGTTTTTTAGCTAAGATAATACGCCAGATTCCCCCTTTAGCCTGTGGGTATTAATCCTGAGACTTCAAACCAACCCAAAACAATTTGGGGTTGAATTGTCGCCTTGCAGGAGCTTTCTCTCCCTCCCAGTCTACAGGCAGTCGTGTTAGTAACACCAGCATTTCCCGTCCGGGTGGTTAAAGCTGGAGAGGAGGAACCCCCCCCTTCCTTTAAGATGACTGTGGGCTCATTACTTCATTTTAGAAGTCACTACCCTAAAGATTCACCAACAAACATGACTCTCTAATCCACAATTAACCTCTCGGCGAAGGTTTTATGTAGTGCGATACGTGTGTATAGTGTAATAGATGAAGGAGTTCCTGTGGTTTCTCCAGCTATTCTTGTAGTTGCAGGATAATCGCTGTTAGGCATCCAGTGAGCTCCTCAGAGTTTGCACATTAGGGAATAACCGAGGGAAACAACATCTTGCCGTGTAATTTAGTGTCATTGATTGGAAGCTGCCGAGGTTTACATCTCAAATAGGCTTTGAGTGCAACCGATACTGCTTTTAACTTTGTTGTTGTTGCTGTTACACATGCTCACGCCACGCCGCGGTGCATTTATAAATACTACGGCACAGTGTTTCAAGACAAATGCAAACCCGACTCAGGCTGTGAAAGCTGCAGAGCTTAAGTGTTGCATGTTGTTAGGAAAGTGTACTAGACCCCATAGGCCTTAAACTATCAGTGACAACCCAAAGATTTGGGCTACTGAAAATACTTGATGCACAAATGTCTCCCTTGAAGACCCACTTGTCAGGGGATCAGTTTTCATAGAGCTGTTTCAAATTACTCTTATTTTCCTTTCTAAATTCCCTTGAGTTAGTGAAGGCAGTATGATAAACCATGCCTTAACATTTATTTTCCTTGGTTATTCTAAGGTGCTTCCCTTTTTCTCAGCTTGACCCCATTAGACAAGAGAAACAACAAAAACACAACAAAATCAGCCCAGGGTCTTGCTTGTTACTTGTCCTTTTGCAGCTTTTGGCTAGCCGAACCAGCGGAAGAAAAACTTGGATGGGAAAAAGTTTCAATATTGCTCACTTTCCACAATAAACAAGGCAGAAAAAAATGTGGAAAGTTTGGAAATATTAAGTCTCATGCTGAGTTTAAAATGTAGTTTTATGGAGGCAGGGTTAAGGGGGCGATTCAATAGAGCAGCAGCTCTACTGACGTCTGAGCGCACCGTGCGAGCCGATGCTTCCCGCATCCATCCCCAATCCAGCCAAGTGCTGGAGGAGCAGAACCGTGCGGGGCACGGGATGTTAATTCCCATGCGTGTCTGGGGATCGGGGCTGAGACGTGCACCTGGTTTGCAGCATGGTAGGAGGTTCCTTGAAGCTGGGGCACCTTTTTCCTGCCCTTAAATGTAAGCCCGTGCAGGGGCACTCAGCTCTCCTGAGCAGCCACTGTCCTCCTGGCGTGAGGAGCGTGCAGGGTCCACGACCCAACCTGCTTTCTGGTTATACTTGGCTAACTAAATCCTTCAGCCTCTATTTCCAGTGTCTGCAACACAACAATACAACATAATAAGGAGAAAACAATAACCTAAATTAAATCTCCAGAAGCCCCTCAACAGCTGAAAGGGTGGCAGCTATTCCCGCTGGCATCCCGATTATTGTACCAGAGCACTGGCGGAGACAGGCAGGCTTAATATTATCAATTATGGCAGGGCTTTATCTGAAATATTCAAGGAACAGCTGTGTTGTGTTTCGGCTATTGCAATCTTGATGGTGTCAGCACAGATTTCTTTGTGTTTTCTTGGCGAACGTAATAGCCAAGTGAAACCCTGCTAAGTGCAGCCCTGGGGCCCAAGCTTTACCTGGGGCACGCACGCAGCTTCTGACAGGCTGACAAATGTGTGTTTTATTGTGGTTCTATTTATTTAAATTTGATTTGGCGAAGGAAGGGGAGAGTGTTTTATTAAAAAGGGGAAGTAATTTCTTAAAATATTGTCCGGAGCTCGGCCTGTGGAGAAGAAGGCTGAGAGATTCAGACAGCAGACTGCATCGAGGGGGGTTGGCACCCGAGAAGTGTTTCTGTATTAATTCCAGTCTAATAGAGACCTTTATTGACAAGATTGTCCAAGAGGTGCTTAAACCCAACCTGCCGTGTGTTTTATTTGTCGATGGCCAAGCGGTGTGGGGGTTTCTCCCCTGGGAATGGAGAGGCCCAAGACATCTGGTGCTGGCAGCGTCGCAGGTCGCGCGTGGAGCCGAGCTGCCGAGCGCGGCCGAGCGCGTTGCTGCGCCCGGCCGGCTGGGCCCTTCGGGGCTCCAGGTGCCGCATCCCAGGGGGTCCGCAAAAGGCAAGCGGGAAAAGGGGATTTGTTGTTGAGAGATGCAAATTGTCTGTACTTGGCTGCAGACTTGCCCAGGTGGGAAGGGCTAAACCTGCTGTTTTGGCAGCTCTGGCTCTGGTGGCAAAGCCTTGCAAGGGTTAGCAAATGCGGATGGTGATTGATGAATCTTGTTTCCTCACGTTCTTCATGAAGGCAGCCGTGTACCCTTAAAATGCTTTTTAGGAGAGCAAGAGGATGGGAACAGGGGACAAAACATCTTGTGTTGCAGGGACCACTGCCGTTCAGCTTTCCTCTCCATGGTCCGTGCTGACAGTCGAGTGACCTTTAGTAGCTGCGGAATGAAGGAGTGTTGAACGACTTCAGTTTTATGAGATAGGTATATAACACAAGTGGGTATTAACTATAGTATGTCCACGGGCAGAAAGTTCACCTGAACGTGAGGCAGGTGAAACAAGCTGTTCCCCCTGGAGATCTGTGCCCTGAAGGACTTGCTGTGCTCGTCTGCTGCTCGTCAGGCTCAGGAGATGATCCAGGATGGAGACCACGGGTGGAAAGGGGAAGGAGAGGAGCAGCAGCACCGAGAGCCCTGCAGGTTGTTGGAAAAATCTGTTTCTTCCTGCCTTGCCTGTCTCCTGCCTTTGGAGCCCGCGGGCGCTCGCATGATTGTTGGGTCTAATTGGAAATTGAGTCCCTTGCTTTTAAAATCTTTTCATAAGACACTCGCCTACTTCATTAAATCATTAAACGAGTTTAGCAGGTATTAGTTTTGAGCTTTATTAATTGTGACTTGTTTTTCATTATGGGATAATTGTCAGTCACAAAACATAACCGCTGCAACGTAGCTGAGCCGGCGCCGCGGGCTGCGCCAGGAAGGTCACTTGTGCACAAACTTCCTTGGTAACTTCTTGCTGGAGGAGTTTGGGGAGTCCTGGAAGGAACCGCTTGGCTTCGGGCAGGCAAACCGGCGGTGTAGAAGCTTCCCCACAGCATCGGGTCGTTGGGGAGGGATTTGGTGAAGAACAGCATGAGTTTGTGTGTTGGATGGAGTGTGAATGAACCGCTCGTGCCTCCAAGGGGAGGCTTTCTGAAGCGATTTCGGTGCTCACTTAGTCAAGGTGATGTGTGAGCTGGTAGCGCTGCAGAACCCGGCTTATGCTGGGGACAGGGAAGGTGCCCAGCTCGCTTTGGGATTTGGGGGTGGTTGCAGTGAAAACTGCCCTTATTTTCCAAGGCTGCGCAGGTTCCTCGCTCTGCGCGGGCGCTGCGAAACCGCTCCGAGGGCCTCGGGAAGAGGCGCCAGGAGCGCGACTTGCTCAATAGCTCCGGGCCGGCTGCTCGAGGTTGACAAGAACGGTGCAATTTATCTTGAGCTGCTTTCAAGGGACTTCAGGGGAGCTAACGATGCATCATGTTAAAGATGCTTCCGTGAAACAACTGGACCGCGTGAAGTTTCTTTTCCAATTTAGCACCAAAGAAACACAGAGTGTTTCCTCAGCAAAGACAGACCTTGATGCGCAGCCCCTGGGAAGGGAGGGACACATCCAAGCTACAAAAACAAGTTTTTAGCTACTCCACAGGGAATGTGATGAAAGGTTTCGGAGGCTCGGTGGTTGGTCTAGGAAACATCCATCACCGTTGCCACCCCAACATTTGCAAGCAATAGTAAGAGATATTAGTAGCCTGTGAAAACCCATTGTGTCATGAAAATAATTCGCCATTGCAAAGTGATAAAACCTTTTCTACAGATGATGGCTTAAAATGTATTAAAAAAAAAAAAAAAAAAAAAACGAAGAAAGAAAGACCTTTCTGAGACTGCTGAGAAGAAAAGATACACGATCTGTTAAGGGCCTTGTCGGAGAGATGACACCAGTGCTGTGATTTCGGTTGCCTGGTATTTTATCTGTTGTTTAATGGGCTAGCAGAGTAAAATATCACCCCATAATGACTCTCGAACGTGTGGGGGTTTCTTTATTGCCTTTTCCGGAGACAGAGGCTTCAATTCGGTCCTGAAGAAGCTCCTCGTATAACTGGGTAATAGGCCAGTAAATCAGAGGCAACCGGCCGGCGGAGGGGTAGGAGAAGGGAGTTGAGGCGGGAGCAGTGGCAGCCTCATCCATCCTGCGGTCTGGGCTTTTTGGGCTGCTTTGTTGGCATCGGGAGAAGGGGGTACCTGGTAGCTTTTAGGGAATGGGTAGTTTGAACTAATTTTTTGAGGGGCCCAACAGAGGCTGCAGCTGGTGGTGGGCTCTACCTTCTATCGCTGGACATGGAAATGGTTCGTCTGGGTCCTTCTCTTGCTCTGACGTTCAGCTGGAGAGCTCTAAATTCCGTTACAGAGAGCAAATGTTGGGGCTTGGAGCCTGGCACCCTCCTACAAAACATCTAGCGTGTTGTGAGGGCATGGAGGAGCGAGGGAAGGGCTTCCCAAGAGTCCCGTGAGGATGTGGGTATCACTGGGGATCGTAAGCTCCGAGCCGTGGGCTCCTGCAAAGAGAGCCCGGGTTGCGCTCGGATAAACGGAGCATCACATGGAGCCAGGGGAATCAGCGGGCTGAGAGATTGCAGGAGCTTTATCCCTGGAAGGTCTTGGAGCCGTTTCCTTCCAAAGGCACCTGGACCTCCCTCCTCCAGGGAGACGGGGAGGTCGGATTCAAGGTCGGTCGTGGTGATGTGGCCGCCTTTCCTGCCGGTGCCATTAGCATGCGGAGCAGGGACGTGCCGTTGTACGGCAGCGCTCACCTCCCCGCAGAAATGCACGGGATTCCATATGCACTGCTTTCCCTGGAATTTGTTTATCTTCACAGTTGGCCACGAATAAATAAACCAGCCGTATGGTTCCCGGGAGTATACGCTCTACGCCTCAATTATTGGTGCATTATATTAGCAGCAGATGCTGCATTCCCCCGTATAAAAAGGAGGAAGATTTCCGAGCACTAAACCCACATTTTTTTGCTTATGCACAGTAATTATCGCCATTCTTTCATCTCAAAGGCATCTGCCTGACGTCCCCCAATCCCCACGTGTTGTGTTGCTGCTCGCGTTGCGTCGGCTCCCCGAGGCCGCGGTCACAGTGACTTCTGCCTGGACACAACCTGGCCCTCCTTTCTGCCAATGGCTCCTAAATAAGAGAGGGCTTGGGCAAATCAGGGTAGTTTGGGCTTCCAGCGTGTCAAAACTTCAGTTTTTGTTGTTATTTTTTTCTTGCAACTGTGCTTTGTGCAGTCCGCTCAAACCAGTGACCTTGGTGCCGAGCAGCTCCCTCCTAAGTTTCACAGGTACCAGCCTGAGGATTTGCAGGCTGAGGCGTTCGCTCCCTTACAGAAGTGCATTGGAGCTTCAGGTTTGCTTGGAAGATGCAGCAGTTTTCCCCTCTGCTTTGCCCCTGAGCCAGCATTTGCGACTGGGAGCTTTGCTTTCAAATATGGGGTTTGGAAGATGCGCGGTTGGTTCAAAACTGATGTCAAAACCCTAATCCTGGCGGGTGAGCAGAGGGGTTTAACTCTTCTAAAAGAGAGGATATGGCTTTATATTTTCAGGCATTTTTTTCCCCTTTTTCTTTTCCCCCACCATTACAAAATTTTGCCCCTTTGGGGGAGGCAAAGGATGGCTCTGCGGGTTTAAAAATGAAAAGCAAATTTTAGGCAACTCATTTAGTTGCTGCCCTTCAAAATAAGGGAAAAACCTCGTTGCTCTCACTGATTGACAGGTCCCTGAATTAAAGGCTTCAAAGCCGCGCGTCTCTCTTGCTGTCTACCTTTGCACTGGTGTGAGGACCTGCGTCTGTGGGTGCTCCTGGCCTGCTCTTTGCAAAGCGATTTCATCTGTAGCAAGTGTCGCTGGGGTGTAAAAGTGGGAGCCAGGCCGGAGACGGGGAGATTGTTCAAGCTGAATGGAAATCTTGGAATACAGCTGAATTTTGAGCAGTGGAGTAGCTCAGCACTTCTCTTGGAAGGCCTTAATGTACGAGAAATATAACAAGTTGTCCCCACTTGGGAAGAAGAGCTGTGCCTAAATTCATGCTTTCTTTTCCCAGACCAACTGAACATTTACAAATATTGGAGCCACCGCCAAATCTAGAAAAACACAACCTTCGTTGTCGGTTTAATTCGGATTTTTAACCAACGTGGTTGTTTCTTTTTCCCCCTGAAGTTCAGATCGGTAATGGTACTCCAATGCAACAATGCATTTGATTTTTCTTTCTTCAGCAATGAATAAACACATTAGGAAAATTATCTTCTACTTTGCTTTTCTATGCCTGAAAATTTCATTGATTCGTGCAGTGACAGTGTTGGAAAAATTTTACCGGCGTTTGCACACAAAGTAATAACAGCCTGTAAGCGAGGGAGAATGAGGGAGAAGAGAGTATTCTGCAAAATCAATCCTTTCAGTCACACTTCACCCCTATTAACTGAGTCTTGAGCACTCGCAATTGAGTATATACTTATATAATTTGCTGAATTGGTGCCTTGGAGCTTGATCCTGCCAGCAGTGATATTAGCACTGGCGCTTTATTGGCACGGGAAGCGCTTGGCACAGGGCTCGGACCTGAGGAGTTTGGGTGTGTTTGGTCATTTGGGGCTTTGTTTTTTGTTTTTCATGGATTTTTCCTGTATCCTTGAATGGGTTTGGCTGGGCTGGAGGAGATGTCGGATCTCTGTTGGTGGAGTCCAGAGCGAGATGTGGAGGCACGTGGGTCTTTCCTACCTTGTCGTTTTGGGGCTGACGTTAGCAAGCCGGGATGCTGAGTGACAGGCATCCAGATCCAGGAAAAAAAGCCAGGGAAAGAGGAAGAGGTGCAACTGGAAGAAGCCCAGGAAAGAGAGGAGCTCTCCCAGTGGGATTTCAGGTGACTGTGATGTGTGCAGCCAAAGCATATGAAAATCCACCTGCCACCAAGGCTGCTTCAGAAGGTGCATGCGAAGGAGCTTTGGGAAGATGCATCGTGCTGACGTCAAGGGGCTCTGCAGTGACTTCCCGCTTGGGTGGCAGCGCTCACAAACAGCGTGCGGGGAAGATAAAAAGCAAGTAATTTTGGCACAATCGTCTCCACTTCTCCCATTACAAAAAAGATCACAAACAAGGTCTGTCTTAAAATAAAAAGCAAACAGCTGTACAATATTACTACAAAGTACCCGAAGGAAGGATCATGATGGAATCTAATTGCCGTGGAGAAAAGCCATTCCGGCTGCGGAAAAATATTCTTGGTGGTTTTCCCCCTCCAAGACAGGTATGTGGAGGACCATCGCAGCATGGCAATGAGGTGACACTTGTCATTTGTGTGACAGGGACAAATGAGAATCCAGCCTTCGCAGGGTGGGAATGATTTTCGTGAAAATTAATGACTTGATTAGAAGGAGAAATGAAGCTTCTTCAAGGGGACATGCAAATAAAGGAGGAATCACTAAAACTGTCACCCGGTGGAAAGTGAACATTACGGAGAGAGAGATCGGTGGGATGTTGTAAAAAGAGGAATTTGAGGTGATATTAATCATGCAGCGCCAGCGCGAGCAAAGGGAAGAGCCCGAGGAGGAGCGAGCTGAGGGTGCGAGCGAAGCCTGGGAAGGGCTTCTCCGTGAGCGTCCCCCTCTGTGCCGGCCGTGTCCTCGCACCAGTGCACTGGGCTCAGCAAGTAATGGACACAGTGTTTTCCTGGGTGCTGCTTCCAGCCGCCTCTGCGGGCGCAAGGAGATCTCCCTTAATCTGGAGGAAATGGTGATGTAAAATGATTTCTGTAAGCACGTGCAGTTGTCCCAGGTGGCGAATTTGCAGAGCGTCGTGTCTGCCTTGGGCAGTTTTGCAATCACTCTGGAGAGCTAGGGTCACCGTATTTTACACAACAGATAGCAGCACATCAAGGTAAAACTCAGCAAGTGTTAAACCTCACTTGGAACTTCAGCAATTTCATTGGAAACCAAATTCACAGGGGCAATTGGTCTTGAGTTCAAGCCTAACAGTATCCGGGGTGTGAACCCCCTTAAAGACAGCAACCAGCTACCCCAAAAGTGATGCTTTCCTTGAGCAGGAGTTGTACCTGCATTAATGACTACAGGCATGGAAATAGTATGTTCACAGAAAGGCTTGGGTTGAGTCTGAAGGTTTTTCTTGAATTTTCTCTAAGTCCAAATTGACTGTAAGAGTGTGTGTGTGTGTGTATATACACACATGTTTTGTCTATTCTTTCATTTTTTCTCTGGTGCGCCGCAACCCTTCTCGGGGTTGTGCGTTGTAATGGGATGGGATCCGAAGCTGTTCCTCTGCTGCCCCTCTTGCCCAGCGCCAGCGGTGGGAAGGAGACTGATACCCACCCAGTTCTCCTGATGAGCGGTTGCGTCAAGCTCAAGTTGCAGGGGCTTTGTCTTGTCGAGATGGGGGCCCTTGCAGAGACCCACCTGCAACTGGAAGCCTAGTGTCATACTGCAGCTGCACGTGATAAAGTAAGAAGGGGAAATGAGTACAGGACAGGACGATCTCCAATTCCCCGACTTCTGAGCCTAGGTAGCAATGGCAGCGTGCGAGTTCGACCTGTGTTGTCAGGCTGGTGATGCTACGGACACTTGGGATAGAGCCCTGCTGCTCCAAGGGGTGTTTTTGGTCCATCTGCAGGCTCTGGCAGAAGCCCTGGAACAGTTCTTGTAAGTCAGACGCATTGTGACTTCAGCATGGAGTAGATTTTTTTTATTATTATTTTTCAGTGTAAGAAAGATGTATGTTGCAGAAGAGGTGACAATTCTTGATCCTTGAGGATTGTGGCTCTGTAGATGTGTTTTCGGGGTGTTTTTGGACCCAATACCCTTTGCTTTCAGGTTTAACCAGTGTCTGCCAGCTCTGCCTCCTTTTGCAAGTGCCATTTCTGCTCCTTGGCAAGGAGACAGGAGCACTTGCTTTTCTCTCTGGATCACACTTGCATCTCATCAGCTTCCAAAATATTTCTCCTCTCCTGCACACAGGTCCATGGCCAAGCGTAGCCATCTGCAGCCCCATCTTGCTGCAAGAAACCTGCAGTACGTTCTGTTTTGCCACAAAAATACAGGGTCCCCTTGGTCTTGAGTTACAACTTTCCCCTTGTCCTCCAGCAAGGAAGGTTTGAAGCCTCCACCTTTCCACCACCGTTGGGCAGCGGTCGCTGGAGCTCTCTGCGTCTTCCCTCTACGTCTTGAAGCGTGGATTGCGCTTGGCTGCGGTGACACTGGTTGGGCTGGAGGTGCCAAGAACAGACTGTGACTGTGGGTGCTCGTGCCGCTGTGTCCATCGTGGCCTNTTGAGTTACAACTTTCCCCTTGTCCTCCAGCAAGGAAGGTTTGAAGCCTCCACCTTTCCACCACCGTTGGGCAGCGGTCGCTGGAGCTCTCTGCGTCTTCCCTCTACGTCTTGAAGCGTGGATTGCGCTTGGCTGCGGTGACACTGGTTGGGCTGGAGGTGCCAAGGAACAGACTGTGGGTGCTCGTGCCACTTCAGAGAGCCACTGTGTCCGTCGTGGCCTTTGCTAGCAGTGCGGGCAGCCCTGAGGGGTTTCATTTTGCTTTTGGTCTCTTGCTGCATGGATTTGACACTCGCTGCGTTGGAACCGTGGAACTGGGGGCTCGAGTTGATAGTGTGGCCTTGGGAAGGTTGGAGTCTGGGGTATGCACCGTGTCCCCATGCCCTCGTCATGGGGCTTGGGCAAAGATGATGGCTACTGAGCAATTTGGGTGAAACTGGGCGAGTTGGGGGCAAAACGCAAGAAATTAAGGGTTTGGGTAGAAGATACAAGCCCAAAACTAGGCTGTATATTTCTATGCGTGCAGTGCAGAAGGAAAAGAGGTAGTGTCGTGTTTAGAAACTTTAGGTATTAGAAAAGGTGGCTTTGCCCACATACATAGGCAATCTGGCTTCTGAAAGTGATTTACTACTACAGGTTTTACTGCCGGGTTTAACCCTGTCCTACTTTCCGTGAAGGAAAACACCCGTTTCTTTCCCCGCCACGATGCTCTCGTCCCCGCTACGCGTTCATTTACCTGCACGTGGGCAAGTCCGTAGCTTTGAGTACTCTTTAAGGATGGCTTCTGCGCTGGCGATGCGCTCCGGTCCTGGTCCCGAGGGTGTCCACCCGGCCCGGAGGCTCATCCGCCGCCTCCCGAGCGGAGTGAGCGCTTCCAGCGCCGCAGCAGGACCTCAAGGAGAGCCAGATGATGGAGCAGATGGCAGATGACTAATTTGGCCAAGTTAGATGAGTGGAAATTGTTTGCTTTAATTGCTTGTCAAGTCCGGTACCTACATTATAGTTAAGGACCAACTATTTCCCCTCGAAATGGAACAAAATGAGGAGAGACAACACGTGCGCGTGTCTGTGTGGACGCCTGCGAGGGGCAGCGAGGAAAGGGGAGGTGCCCAGACAATACAGTTTTATACACAGTGATGGGGACGGAAAAGAAAAGACATTATTGGCAAAGTCTTTTGTAATAATTTCTTCTTCCTCTTTGGTGGTGGCTGCATAATTTAGCTCCTGTGGGACACTTTGGCGTGTTGTCCTTCCTGGTTGTGGTACCTGCTCTGCGAGGAAGCTGGAGGAGCAGCAGTGCTGGAAGTACTAACACAACCCAGGCCGTGAGAGCGGTCAGTCCTTGAAAGGTTGTGCCTAAATCTAGCCCACGCTTCGATGCCGCTTTTTGGTCGAGCGCTGCCTCCCTTGAAATGTGCTGGGGGTAGTGTAAAGTGAACGGATTTTGGAGAGCTTAGTGCAAGGCCGGGTGCTGCCAGTGTAATCACACGTGCGTGGTCCTCCCTGGTGAAGATGCCGTCGCTGTCAGTATTTACTGTGCCTGTCGGGTCTCTTGTGAGACAGGGAGGGACCTTCCTTCTGCAGATCCCATCTGTGGGTCTTTGGCGGAGGTGAGACTGCCTCCGTTCAGTACATCCCTGCAGGTTTTTTGGCAAGACTGGGAGGTTTTGGTGAAGCTGCATGAAACTCGGCTTGGGTGGTCAGTGCGGATGGTCCAAGGGCTCTCGATCCCTGGAGTCCTTAGTGCTGTCAGCCCTTGTACCAGGCTAGACCTGGTCCCAGCTGGAATTCCATGGGCTATATGGTGGCTGGGTGGCCCTCTGCCAGGCTGCTCCATGTGGAACACATCTGGATTCACCCATGATGATGGTTTCCTCGTGGGTGGAAAGCACAGACTGAGCTTTTAATCAGGAGTGGAAAGAGAGGTCTGCAAGGGCAGAGGCATCTCTCACCTAGTGAGAAGGAAGAAGTCCTCTCGCTGGAATGCACTCTGCAAAACCACTGCCTTAGAGGAAAGGGGTACACCTGAAGTGGGTTTGGACTCCTTGTAGGTGGTGTCTGCAGGGCTGCAAGTGCAGCGAGTCCCCCCCTTAACTAGGATGTACTTCATTGCCTGCAAATTGAGAGGGCTTGCAGCTCATTTAAGGAGAGCTGTAAACCAGTGGAAGGGCTGGTGACATCTACCCCTTCTTGTGTGTGTATGTGCAGCAGAGGCTGCTGCCATGAGGGCAGTGGTCGCTTCAAAATTGTGGGTAATTAGTGTTTCTGTAAGGGCCTCGAGTATTTTCTCCCTTGTGTCGGGGCAAATTGCTTGTGGACATCAGCAGTTATTAATAAGCAACAAGAAGGCTTCATCCCGCTTCATTTTCATGCGCTTTGTGGTTAAGGTGAACTGGTCCAAGACAGTTGTATTTAATGTGTCCTGAGTAACTCTGAAGGTAGGCGAGTTTGGAGGGGAGCTGAAAGAAAATATTAAGCAAGTTTCCCCTCCTTGCACAAGTCAGATCATCCTTTGAGCTGGGCGAATTATGAAATCAATTAGAATTCCAAGAAGCAGCATCATTATCAAGTCAAACACAATTTCTTAATCCAAATTACAAATTTATCACTACTAAAGCAGGGCAAAATGATGGGGTAGAAAACGGCATCCAAAGGAGGTTTCTTTTTGTGTTAACTGGGGGGGATGCTCTGCTGCCGGCCGTAACGTGGGCTCTCTCCGCGCTGCACGAGGTCGTGCGGCGAGGCGCTTTGAAGAGGCGTTGCTCTATGAAATATAGATGACAGCGTTTCTGCACGGCGTGACGAGGCAGCATAACTTGTTGGGCACGTCCTTACGCCCGTGTGCTGGGAGTGCATCCCAGGAAGTACTCGGTATTTTGGCATTTGCTTTGAAAGAGCCGCTGACGCACATTGATGCCGAGTACTTTCTTGTAGCACACAAGGAGGACAGGGCACGTCGGGTCCCGCAGAGCTGGGATGTGATGTGACGTGTCCAGCCCCAGGTTCCCAAGGTCCTGGTCCCGCTCCCAAAGAGCGCGTCTGGCCTCTCCGGGAAGCCTGGGAAGATGCTGTGGTTCCTTCCAGAGGCGGCGCATGGGAAACGCTCGCAGCGTTGGCTCAAAGAGACCGGCCGACGGTGGCTCCCGGCAGGGTGTTCAGCAGGAGCTCCTCCGTAATTACGAACACGAACATCATTTTTCCATCACAGCAGGGATCGCTTTTTACCTTGTTAGTTACATTTTGCATTAAAAAACAGCCGCCGCTACCCAGCAACTTATCGCGTCCCTCCTGTAGCAAAAAAGCGGCTAAATGAAGTTTTTGCGAAGCCCGTGGCGCGCGTGCGACATGAAACAGCAGCACTGCAGTGTGCGGCTTTATTAGCTGAGCCGGGCAGAATTGTTTTCTGAGCTGCGCTGATCCTCGGCGCTGATTGTGAACTGGGCCAGAAATTATTTATTAGTCCTCAGGAGCCTTCAGACAGAGCAGAGCTTATTCGGAGAGAAGCCCCGTCAATCTTGTGGGCGTAGACGCGGCCGCTGCTCGCAAGGGAGCAGCGAGCAAGCGGATTTCGTGCTCGGCAGCAAGCGTTTGGGGAAGTCTCCTGGTAGTGGTAGGCGTGCGTCACCCTGAAGGATTTAGGTGCTTGTAAAGCATCTGCAGGTAGTTGAGAATAAAATTTCATGTGCAATACAGGACAGCGTTTGCGGATTTGGAAGGAAAGATGAGCCGATTCTGAGCAATCGCGTTGAATCCTTCGGGATATTCCTACATGGGCTGGGTGGGGTCTTTTTTTTTTTTTTTTTTTTTTTTTTTTTTTTTTTTTTTTTTTTTTGAGAAAGGCTTGTATCTTTCAAAAGAGCATATTTTGGCTGGTCTTACCAATTATGCCTCCAGTCATGAAGAGTTTTGCTTGTATTGATATAATACAAAAGCGGGAATGGCCCCAGAAAGGCTCTTCTGCTCTGGCTCACGTTTTGCATTAGGTAGTGCAGTTTCCAAGATTGTAGTATATTCAGATTTATTTGCTTGCAGATAAGAAGTGCCAGTGAGTTTTGGTAAGGAGTGAAAAAATTAGGCAAAAAATCCTTGACCGCACTTGTGAAATCACATCTAAGCAGCGTTGCTATTACGACAGGCGAAAAGATGCACGGACAAAACGCACGTGGAAAATGCTGCTTCTCTGAATGTTTTCCTCATTCACTGCTGTCGTTGCATGATGCACGGCAGTTTAATAGACCCAGCAGAGCTGTAATTCTGGAGTAGCTTTGAGCTGGTCTTTGAGAACTGAGTGCTGTAATCTTGGAGGATACCTGCGCTCAAGTGGGGTTTCCTAACTGATGTGACGCTTCTCCATGCTCTTTTTGGGCCCGAGTTTTGGAAAAACAATGCTGCTTTTTCCCTTTTTCACTGTTGTCTTGCTCGGATTTTATGGTGCATCACGGTAGAGACGGCCGGGAAGAGGAAGGGGCGGCAGCCCTTCTTTTGCTGAACCCGGTGCTAGCGCGTGATTCCTGTTCCGATTCCCTGTATCCCTGCACATGAACCTCGCTCCCCTCCTGACTGCTTTCCCTCTGCTCTCCTGCAGTGTGCGCTGGCACCGAGAACAAGCTGAGCTCCCTGTCGGACCTGGAGCAGCAGTACCGGGCGCTGCGCAAGTACTACGAGAACTGCGAGGTGGTGATGGGCAACCTGGAGATCACCAGCATCGAGCACAACAGAGACCTCTCCTTCCTGCGGGTGAGTTGCCACCTTCTTCCCATTTTCTGCTTTTATGGAAATAGCCACGGATGGAGAACTGCAGAGCCTTTTCCGTGGGCGTCCACAGCCTGCAATGGCAGAGGACATGGAAACGTCACAGGTGTTGAGAGTAAATAGGGACCATCCAGTGATGTTGGCCTCTTGGCAATGGTTACTCTAACCTTTTTCTTGAGCAGTAGTATTTCTTACCTGCACCTGCCTCCTCACAGGTGTCTCAGCGAAAAGTAGAGCTTAAAACCCAATAAAGCTGAGGTCTAGTTAATATGATGAATTGTAGTCATTAAAATAAAAAAACAAACGGAGGAGAACGTGTTTCTCCTCCGTATTCTTGGTGAGGCAAATAAATAAATAAATGTTGGCATATTTACACCGATAATTCAACATTCATTAGTTAGATGTTATTACTTGTTTTATTGCCTTAAAAGTGAGTTTAATGCCCAGATGAAGGCAGCAGATGGGAGATAACTGACAGAAAGGTCGTTTGTCTCTAAGACATGGTGACCTCGCAGTGCAACGTGATGCGCTCCATTTTTTGGCCTGCTCCATTTTTTTTTTTTTTACTTGTTTCCGAGGTGATAGTTGCCCTCTTTGCCACCAAATGGGCCTCAAGTAGGTGACCCGTGTCCTGCTGTCCAGGGGGTGGTGATTTCTCCATCCTGCCTTTGAGTTCATGGGAGCTTGACTGGACAATCTCATTTGGACCTTGTGCGGGGCAAAAGATGCCGATGCGAGGGCTTGTTGGTGAAGCTAAATGAGATGGTCCTGCTGATGCATGTCTTGCGTCTCACCAAGGCAGGGCCCTGAGTGTCAATGCCTGTTTGGATTTGGGCCGTGATGCCGAGAGCAGATCCCTGCTCTGCATTGCGGCCGCCTGCTCCGAGCAGGCGCAGGAACCCGGGGCAGTTTGACGTAGCAGGACTGACAGTTGCGCCTTGGACTTGTTCGTGTTTCTTAATAGCGTCTCTGTATTCAATTTTCTCAATGAAACGCACAATTAGTATACCACAAAACAGTCATCTACAAGCACTCATGTTCTATTAAACACATTTGGTAAACGAGAGTTAGCTTAGCTTAATCCTCAGCCTTTAACAAATCACAGCCAGTAAATTGTTGTCTTGTCGCTGGGTTTTATTTAACCAATTCACATTATTTATTTCTGAAGACATGGCCAAAGCTCAGCAGCCGACACTGTGGCCAGCTCCCCTCAAGCTCCTTTTGACTCTGGTTTATCCTCCTCCACTCCCTCCCTCTGCTTTTATCCTTACGGCTGCCCCGAGCCCTGCACTGGGCAGGGTAACTGCGGGGAAGCTCGTGTGCCCTCTGTGCGCAGGGCTAACCCCAGCGTCCCCCCTCGTGCCACCCCTGTCCCTGCGTGAGCCCTGCTGGCAACACGGACCCAGCATGTGGCCCCGGCCGCCCCGAGCGCCGCTTTGGCTGATGGAAAGTGCGACTTAAAAACACTCCAAGCTGCTGCTCTTCCGCTCGAATTAAACTCTCAGCTCCCGCAAAACAAACAAGGAAGTGAATTAATACACAATTAATCCTCGAGCTGGGTTTGCCATGCCGTTACCAAATATGTGTGCGTTAGCTGTTGCCCCATTAATTTAGCAATTATTTTTGGTGGGTTTTGTGCGAACGGCACAGTTGGAAGTAGCAGGCCATATTTGCAAGGTGCTGCGTGGGCGCAGGCTCCCGGCGCTGCTAGGAGTCGCCTCCCTCTTGCAGCGGTTTCTTCACGTGAAATTTGTGGCTGATCTGCTGTGTGATACATGAGCTGGCACCCCGGTTAGCAGGGTCCTTTCCCCACCACCCACCGCTCGCAGAGACCTGGGACGAGGCCCCAGCAGAGCCCTATTCCCACTCTGTGTCCTGCCTGCTGCCTCCTCGCTCCTTGCAGCGCACGTGCCACATTGCGGAGCCTTCGTGTCCTTCAGGAGGGAGGAGAGCGGTCTGGAGATTGGAAGTCCGGGCTGATTAAGGAGTCTCTTTAAATTGTCTCTTAGCTCTTTGCTGTCCGCTCCCGTTGTGCTCCCCGCCAGCTGCCCAGCACGGCCTGTCTGCTTCGCGTGCGTGCCGGTGATACCAACCCTTCAGCAGCACCGAGATGAAAGGGCTCTCGCTTCAATTATTCACAGGAACTCAAACCCCTGCACATGCTCAAAATCGGTAATATCCTCTTCACTGGCCACAGGACTTCTGCTTTAGGGACTGGGGCAACAGCTACCCTCTGCCATGCCCGGGAGACCACGAGAAGGTGGTGATGGCCCCAATGGGTCCCGACCCTTTCTCAGCTCCCCGTGGCTCGGTCCGTGCCATCCTCTCCCCGCCTCTTCCATGGAGAGCTGAGGCAGCCTGCGGGGATGTCAGTGGCAGGGGAAGGCGCTGGCCTTGTCTGCAGTCCTCCCTGCTGAGATCCTGGCAGCACAGCCAGGAAAACCTGTCGTTTCCCCTTGAAGAGTTCCAGCTCCGTCAGCTCCTGCCTTCCTACCCGTAATACATGTGGGTTTAAGCCCAAATCCAGAACTCGTTGTGGTAGGTACCATAAAGCAGCTTGTAGTGGGTGCAGATCGTTATTAAAAATAAAACAGTGCGAACCTTCTTAATTAGGTGTTGTTTCTTTCAGAAGCTGGTCCTGCCTCTGGGCAAATGATACCAATTAGGCCTTCCCTTTCAAGCACTTGATGCTGTTAATGATCTTGCTCTTGTAAACACAAACTTCTCGCCCACCTCTGCTTTGGAAGCGCTGGCCTAATTGGAGTCAGGCTAAATCAAACAGGAAAGGTAAATAGCCAACAAAAACCTTAGTAGTTGCAAATACTTTTAAATTATAAATGGATTTGTTGGCTTACAAAGCAAATGAGTAGTTTTCTTGAAAATGAGAGAGAGAGAGAGAGGTTATTTCCACATGATGTGGTGTAACTGGGTGCAGTGAGGTTCCTAGTCTGGCCTTTGCCTGAGGTAAGAGTTGCACTAAACTCCTCAATTTCAACTCTGTTTAGACACACTTGGCTCAGAGAAATCCCCGGTGCCACTGGGCCTTTTTTTTTGTCCACTCGCCCTCCCAAAGCCCTTTGAGGAACGGAGATGGTTGTGTTAGAAGTCAGAGGGTGCAGTCAGGTATAGATAAATACGGGTCTATATATGGATGTGGGGAAGCAGCCTGTGATACGGAGAAGCCTCTTGTATGCTGCTTTGAGTGACGTTTTTGTGTTTCTATGAGTATTTAAGGAATAAATTGCCAGGGTTGGTTGTTTTTTTTTTTTCCCCCTCTAGTCCTCCCCCGTGCCAATCCCTTCTTTTACGGANGCTCAGAGAAATCCCCGGTGCCACTGGGCCTTTTTTTTTGTCCACTCGCCCTCCCAAAGCCCTTTGAGGAACGGAGATGGTTGTGTTAGAAGTCAGAGGGTGCAGTCAGGTATAGATAAATACGGGTCTATATATGGATGTGGGGAAGCAGCCTGTGATACGGAGAAGCCTCTTGTATGCTGCTTTGAGTGACGTTTTTGTGTTTCTGTGAGTATTTAAGGAATAAATTACCAGGGTTGGTTGTTTTTTTTCCCCTCTAGTCCTCCCCCATGCCAATCCCTTCTTTTTACGGATTAAAACAAAATTCAGCATAATTGTGCACTGTGATGCCCTGGCTTGTGGTGTGGGGTCAGCAGCCTTGAATTGCGCTCAAAAGCTGGGCCAAAGACAAGACCTCCTCACCTTGGGAGGCTGCGCAAAGTCGAGTCTCCCTGGTGTCAGACATCGCCCCTGGGAGGTCGAATGGAGGAGTTTTGGGTTCAAACAATGAGGATCTGGTACAGCAGAGTGCTTGCACGGGGGGCGACATGCGAAGGGTCCTGTTGACTTCTGATACTCGTGTCTGAGGTTAGGTAGGAGGCGCGTAGCATTTGCTGAGCGCTGAATTTCTGGTAACGTTGCCTTGGTCCCTTTGGCAGTGAATAGTTCTAGCAGAGAGGAGCGAGCAGTGAAGTGCTCTGAGGTGCAACCTGAACACAGGAAACTTGCGCCTGTCAAAAGAAGAAGTAGAAATAGCACAGTGATCTTGACAAACCTGCATTTTGGGCTAGGAAGGATAATAGTGACAGCTTAACGATGCGCGCTAGAAAAAGATGATACCAAAACTATATATTTTTTGAGGGAGTTGATGCTCATACTTTAAGAAAACAACCTTAAGCTCAGAATGCAGACAGGGGACTGTGGAAATGTCATTCAGCTTGAGCAGAAGGAGAAGGACGTGGCCGAGCGGGATGAGATCCAAGGTCCATCTGGTCCAAGAGGTTGAATGGTGGCCTCAGCCCAACCCTGTGACTCATCTTGGTTTCTGAGGCTTTGAGATGGAGGCAGATCCTAAGTGCCAAATCAGTAGCAATAAAATATTATAACTTGTTTTATCGTCCTGGATAATTGTGGTGATTATGGAAGCGCATCCCTGAAAAACATCATCCTGTGGTCACAAGGTCCATGGGCCATCTGCAAAGCATCAACTAGAAACCTGTCAAAACACATAGTTACGGGTACGCTGAATGAGGAAGCCTGAGACGTGGGATGTTCCTCCAAGGCCTTTTGATAGCAGCATCACTAGGTTACGGGTGGGAAGTTGTCTTGCGTTTGGCACGTGACTTCTGAATCCCCCAAACCTGGATTTATCGGCTTACATTCCAGAAAGGGCCAGAAGGCAGGGAGGAATGAAAGGAATGGCGAGGCCTAAGCCATCCCCCTGCTATAAATCAAGAGCAACAACCCTGTGTAATACACACCTCGGGAGCAGTAATGTCAGTTCATCCTTCAGAGTGTGGAGCGAAGGCCGAGGAAAGGAAAAATCTGTAAAGGCTATCAGAAAATTAATGGCTGTCTGTGTAAAATTGTGGAATAACGTTTTCAGGAAGCCGGAGATGTTAGCAGAGTCTTTTCAAATCCACTGAATGATCAACCACAAAACATATCTGTGGTGAGGAGCAGTCTTGATAAAACACGCCTTGTTAGGTCTCAGATTTTTGTCATTTTAAAATACTGTCGTGGGGCTTGAGGAGTCGTTCCTTGAGCCAGCTCTCTCCATGAGGATATAATGAGCTATTTTAGCAGTAAAATGCTTATGGAGGAATAAAAGGTGGTTAAAAGGGCATTTATTTCTGGCATTGCCTAAATTTGGCCCTATCTGGGTAGCACCGAAATCCCTCTAAACTCATCGTATGGAAACGCGTGGGTACGGCCTGTCAACGAGCAGTGCTCTTTATGGGAATGAAAACCAGGTTATTGCAAAGGAATTGTTTTTGTACAGTCTTCTCCCCCTGCCAAAAAGCCATTTCTGGCCACTGCTGTCCCCAAGACAAATGAGAAATCTCGGTCCCCATCCTGCCCTGCTGCTCCCAGCAGCCGCTCGGCGCCTGCCCGACCAGGGCAGCAAGGTGCTGCGGGTCAGAACAAAACTCTGTATTTTTTTCTTCTTTTTCTTATTTCTTTTCTCCCAGTTTTGGTGAGTTTTGTGAAGCTCGGGCTGTGTGATCAATGCAGGTCAGAGCAAGGGGCTGAAGGAGCGCGGCTGGGAGCCTGGGAGCCTCCCTGCCCTCCTGCTCCTGCGTTGGCCTTGTTGCCCAAGACCCTTGTGCGGCTCGAGCCTCCTTTACAGCCCTAACTGCGGCACCGGGATGTGATTCCCACCTCTCCGGAGCTAAGACATGACATCCCTTTACGTCTAAGCTGAAGTTTTGCTAGGTGAAGCAGCTGGCAATTTTACACTGACTGCTGCCTGTAGCTATTAGCATCACCGTGAAGAGCCCGGAGCTGACAGCTCCTTAAGCAATTAAAAAAAGAGTTTCCCTGAGACCTTAGTACTGTATCGAGCAATGAATTTATAGCCGATGCAGATGTTTTGTGGACCTGCCGCAGACAGCGTCCGCGGGACCTTAATTGCCAGTGATGAATCCTGTTGTGTTGGCTTTGCAGGGGCTTCCCAGAAGCAAAATAAGGAGGCCTTCATCTGTGCTTCTGTGGAAAGCAAGCTGCCAGTAAACGCTGCTGTTGTTCCCTTACATAAACGTCTTCAGTTCTGTCCTCGAGACGCGTCCCGGGGTGCCACCGCGGCACAGAGGTCTACGGGCTGGTTGGTGGGGCTGCCCGGAGGCTGGGGTTTCTCCTAGCCCCTGCTGTTCAGCTGTCACTGCATGGGCCATCGTGGTGTCCGACGCACCTTGGGTTTCGTTTGGGAGGTTTTTACGGAGCCCGGGCTGTGTCGCTGCTGGAGAGCATCACGGTAACGCGCGGTCCTCGACCGGGTCTTGCCTCCCACCCGCTCCACGTCCAGCAACAGCGTGGGCTCCTTTTGCTGCTTGATAACTGAAATACCTTCAGCCCAAAGCGAGCGTGTTCTCACTTTGCTTTAAATATTACATGCTGCTGAACTGCAAAACTGTGTCTCTTTTTCTTTTGTGTGTGTTTTTTCCTTCCCCTCTCTACCTAGAGTTATTTGCCAAATTCAAGATTAATACTCAATTTACTCTAGGCAACCGAAAATTGATTTTCTTTTTTCAAAGAATAAACATATCAGCACAGAATATTTTCTCCAACCTAATAAGGATAGATTTTTCCCATGGTGTTTTATCAAATCTGCCGCCTCTTTGTGGGGTTAAAATTTGAGGAAAAACAAGTTACTCATAAAGATGCAGGTCAGTTCTCATACTGAAAAGAGCTGTTTGCCTTCGTAAGAAATATAAAAAATGAAACAAAACAAAGACGCGCAGATGCTGTAATAAAATTAGTAAATTTGTATATCATTGAAGTTCATTGGAATTATTGTAAATGGTGCCGTTACATTGTTTAATTATGCACAATTAGCCCTGGAATTGCTAAATCCCTGCTGGAGCCTTTTCTCTTAGATTTACAACAGGTCGTGCTAGAGTATTTTTCTCGTTACTGTCATGGAAGCAGTAATTGAACTGGACCCCGTCTCCCACCCTGACTGGCTTCACCCATAGAAGAATAATTTATTTACGTACAAATAGACATTCTTTGCCATATTTAGCTGCAGCCTGGGGCAAGTTTAATAGAGATGGCAGAATTTATAGTCCATTAAAGCAGTTTCCATCAAGCGTTGGCTGCGCGGACCGTTTGGGGCATCTGCAGCGGGATTAAGATGGATCTGTTTTTGGTGAGTCCTGAAGATGCCTTTTTGGGCAGGTGGTGGAGCGTGGGCAGAGCAGCAGTGAAACTTCATCTACTGGGGGGTTTCTCGGAGTCGATGGCCCGAGCTGAATGTTGATACCGACGTATCGCGTGGTGCGAAAGCTCTTCCATGTGGGTTTTTTTGGGTGACTGGCTGTTCTGAAAAGCAGTGAGGCCACCAAATGGGAATGTCTGAAGTCTAACTAATGCAGTAATGGTGTGATTCCAGCGCCGCTCTGCATCGCGGTTGCTGTGCGCCGGGCAGGTATTGAACACGGCTCCTGTGCTGTTTCCCGGGGCGGCCGCGGTGCTCTTGCAGGATGAACACAGCCTGCTGGACAGGAGTGAGACCAGCTGGAGCCGTTGGTTAGCGTGGCTTTTAAAGGGAACCTGCAAATGGAGTAATTCAATTTTTCTTGGACGTAAGTTTTCATTTTTGAGTGTTTACTCATTGCTGTGAAGAGAGGTTGCAGGGATGGAGATCTCTGGGGCCAGGCGAGCCCCAGACGTGGCAGACCCCCACTCTACACATCAGAATGCATTGGTGTCTTAGCTGGTCTCAGGAGATGTTTATGATTTTGCTTTTCAGATGGGAAACGGTGAGCAAATAGCGCAAAAGTCCCTGGTCATCAGAGACAACGGGTGGCCTGGGAAGAAGCTTGGGTGGAGATTGTGTAGCAAGTGAGCGGGGAGGAGGATGGAGGAGCCTTTGGGCATGGGTGGAGGGGGTTGAAGTGAAATAAAAACCTCTGGAGAAACTTTTTCTGAAAGAAACTCAGAATTTGTCAGTTTATTTTTACAGCTTTTCCCTAAAGCTTGAAGCAATCTGTTTAAACACTGGTCTTTAACATTTATTT
>VWPW01019507.1:0-20965 GCA_013389825.1 Crypturellus undulatus | reverse complement strand
AACGGCTGTGAAGATTGCCGGAAAACCGCCGTGGATCCATCATTCACATGTAGACAGCTCCGTCCCAACCTGACTCAGGCCCAGATAAGTGGACAATAGTTAAAAATTCTGATAACCTGTTAAAAATCACTCTAAGGAAGAGCAAGGATGTGGACATGGTGGATGATGTTATTCACAGGGACAATAATTTACAAAGAAATTAATGGTTTCACATCTCGGCATAACCCACATCGCCCGACCAGATGGAAATGGGAACTTAGAGATACAACCACTGGTAATGTAATTTGAGCGATCGAAACCACTGAAATTCCAGAAATTGTGGTTGATTTATGTGAAATCGGGATACCTATACGACAAGCTACAGGAGTAGGGCGTTACCAGACGGGAGGTCATGGAGCAGCAGCAGCCCAAGCACGAGGTCCCCATTTTGGTTGTGTCTAGATCCACGACCCCCATACTATGTCGGGGTAGCCACCAATGGTCCCCAAGATTCTGGTCCCATAAATAACTTAGAGCGATGCACATGGGGACGTCCCAGGTTAACTCTTGGGGATGTGCAAGGATCTGGATTGGGCCTGCGCACCACAGGGGGAGGCATACCACCCCCTTACAGGCTAAACTGTAACCAGACCCGCGAAATCTCCAACGGGTTGCTCAGTCGTCAAACTGGTTACTACGTGGCCCCAGAAGCAACCTGGTGGGCCTGTGTGGACAAATTGACAGACCGCGTGTCCACTTGCCGGTTTAGGACACCTAGTGAAGGGAAGGACTCTGCATACTCACTCAGATACTGCCTGCAATCTGGGAGAAGCCGGGTTCACAGGGGTAGTCGTCTGGAGAGCTGGTGTGTTGCTGCCAGGAGCAGAGAGGAAGGCACCATCGCAGAAGTGTGCTTGCCCAATGCCAGACTGTGGCTACAAATATGCTGGACCCCCAGGCTGTCCCTGTGACACTGCCCACCAATGGGCCACCATCAGGATGTGGTGAGGGCTAGGATGCAGGAACACCTGCTCTAGTCCACTGCACATCTGGCCTTTACTGGTCAACAGTCACACAGCCCTGTGTCCAATGTACCACAACACATCTTGGTGATAAAAAGCAGACATTGAGTCTGCAATGGCTTTTGTTCCCAGCAGTGAAGTGAACAGTAGTCAGGCAGGAACTCATGCACAGAGCAGACCAGAGCATGTTGTCTGCCTGTGCTCGCTCATGCCCACTCATCCTCCCACAGGCGAGCAGGAATAGTATCTCATCACACTGCACATGTGGCTCGTGTTCCCCTGAGAAAAGCACTGCAACTTTCAGCACAATCCATGTTCCAGAACTACTCTTCTGTCCCACAAATAGCAGGTTCCCAAATTCCCACATCTGCAAACAGTATGTTCATCCTCAGCAATAGCCACCAGGACCAGAGGTGCATACCTAGCAGGTTCATCTTCAGGGATGTGAAGGTGTAACTCAGCTGCCTTTTTCCTAGGTAGTTCGGAGTCAGGGATATTAGAGCAACTGTCAATAGGACATCCCTGCTTCTGCCTCTGCCTTCTAATCCCTGCCCACTGGGACCCATACAGACTCCCTGACCCATCCAACCCACCAGGGTTATGACCGTATTCTGAGGGCAGTGCTTTGCTACATGCAGCTCTGGTGAGGTCATTTCAGAAACCACCGGAGTTCTAACTCTTAAACTGCAAAATCCCTCCACAATAAGCCAATGTTATATCTTTTACATGTGAAATACAGTATCCTCAGCCTTTCAGAAACTCCTCTTTAGCTTTGCAGCTAATGCGCTGCTACCAGCATTAGAGAAAAACAGGACCAGGTAGAAGTCACGCAAGTCTCCAGGAGGCATTACATGACCACAGGGAGAGGGGTTGAATAGAAATGTCCTCTGGAACTGGAAATTTCATGTAAATGTGTCCAGGTGAAGGCATTCAGAGGGCATATCCCAGTAGCCCATGGAGGACATCAATGTTTTATTGAGTGGGACAGGGAAGACACTTGCCTGAAAGAGTTGCAAAACCAGCTGGTCTTGCTGATTAATCTCTAATTCATGCTTTCCTTATTTACCCTCAGTCTCTTTCTTCATACTTGCTCCTCATGCATGTCCTTAAGAATCAACATTAGCTCTGCTTGGCAAAGCTACAGTCCCTAAACATCCTCCAGTCCCCAAGAGAAGTTTCCTCTTGGGAATAGCAGGCAGGGCTCAGGAAGCCTGTGCAGCTGCAGAAAGTCTGGCTGTGCTCGTGTCTTCCTCCTCGCTCACCTTTCCGGACGCAGATTAATTTCCACCCCTAGCAGGCACACAGAGGCCTGAAGATACAAGTGATCCAGAGCCAGAGCTCACAGTTGCTTCTGAACTCCCAGAGCACTATCCCCTTGCCAATACTCTGGCTACTGAGGGCTGCACACACTCTTTCTGTGGAGAAATTTGACCTTCATTTTGCTCCATTTTGTTTTCTTTGCACTTTCAACCCATGGTGATCTTCTTTCATAAATTGCTGCATGCTTTTAGTTGAAAACCTGAAAAGTTGTACCTTTGCTATACTGAGAGAGGTAGCATAGCACTGGGAGAATCTTGTCACTTACTGCCCTGGCATATCTGGGGAGTGTCAGCCACCCAAATTTCTCTGCAGACTGTTGACTGTCTCTAGACCATGGAGCTTGGTCCAAATATCCATTATATCCATTTTATAGCTATGTATGCTTCCCAGGTAGCAGCCCCTACTGCTGATCTACCCACTGGGTGCTGGCCCGCAGCAGAGCACGGCACTCAGGAGCTGCATGCCAGCTATGGCAGGGACTAGCTGAGATCCTGAGATCCTGTATTGCTGTAGGCTCTGAGGGCCATGCTCAAACTCTGGAGTAGAGGCCTTCAACCACCAGCAGATGTGTCACGGTGCCACAACATAAGCATTGGATTCCCAAACTCAGGAATCTCATCAGAGTTCTTATCTCTCAAACTAGATAACAATTTATAATTCAGCTAAGTAGTTTGAAGTTGCTTCTCCATGAGATTTAGAAGGGCACTTACTTCTGGTTTGGCTCAGTGATTTTTGGAATTCGTTTTCAGGGTAATAGAAACAATAGAAGCAATAGAAACAGCAGTGAAAAGCAGCACTACAGAGCACATGGGCTCACATCTTGTGCGTGCTGATGGCAGTCTGGAGCCGGCTTGCTGCCCTCTGTGCTGCACTGCTCTTGGTTCCAACTAGCAAGGACTGTCCCTGAGGCACTACAAATGGTGTAAGCAATAGTTCATTGTGTTTAAAAGTATTATATATGCAGTTCCAAGACCCTTTTTAGATTTTTTTAGTGCCACTGGCCACCTCAATATCTAAAAGTCACCATAGGATTGAATAATGATGGTATATCCCTGCCCATGTGTGCCTACATGCAAATATCTGCCGGGGTATGGCAAAGGGAAGAGTCCAGAGCAGCAGAGCATTTGCATGTGCCACGACTCCCAAAGCTTGTGCTCTAGTTTCCTGTGGGATAGGTTGGGAGGGAGAAGAGGACATCTCACTGTGATCGAATTCCCAGGGCACACATCCAGATGCCAAATCTGAGATGTGATTTTATGGTGCTGTGCTAAAGACCTAGCAATATGGGATGCCTGGCAAACTGAGTAGGTAGCGATTTCCCACTCCTCCAGCAAATTGTAGGTAATACAGAAATTATGGTTAATATATTTCCCTGTTGACTACTCTACAAATCATGGGGAAGGAGACTGTAGAGAAGCTGAGATTGTAAGAGGGAATGTTAGGATGTCTCTGCAATGCTAGGTCCTGAGAGACAAGGAAAAATAGCTCTGTTCGGAGCCAAACTGAAACAGCACCAAGCAGCCAGGGACTGGAATTGCCTCATCTGAGACAGTTCTTAGTCCAGATCTGCCCAGGGAGCACTGTGTCGTTCCTGGGGGTTCCCGAAGCCAGAATTCAGACAGAAAGATCAGAAACAAGAAGGTCCAAGAAGCCATGCTGGTGCCAGCATGGCAGTGATGTTGCAGCTGCTTTTGTAGTTTAAATGCATATGACACAGCGGGGGCGGGGGGACACATTATTTGTGAACAACCTCAGTCTATTTGGTCAATTCTAGCCCTGTGGTGGCACAGACCATAATGCTCAGCAACAGGGCAGGCACTCGCGTAGGAAACATGGCTCACGTTGTAGTTGACATGCCTTGGCCAGGAGATGAGAGAACATGCTGGAGGGTGAGCAGGCAGGCAGGCAGGCAGGCCACCCCAGGAAGGAGAGGGGCAAGGGGCCAGGACTGCCTGAAAGAGGTTAAAAAGAAGGGGGGAACACGACACATATGTGGCTCTAATGACTCCCCTCCCTCATGCCATTGCTGGTCATATCACCTGGACACTTGAGTAAAGAAGTTAAAAGTCAACCCTGACTCCTGCAATACCACAGTTCTCAAGCTTTAGCGTCTATATGGGTATCCCTTTCAGAAATGCAAATTGAGCAGCCCTTAAATCACTTTTTGAGTTTTTAAAGTACATTTGGGGCATGACTCTTAAATCACAGGCTTCTTTTCTGCATTTGCAAATAACTTTCAACATAATTACAGGGTGAAAATGAGGATATAGTCTGCAAATGATCAATTACTTGATTGCAGCAAAACAGGCTGGTAGATGTCTGTATTCTCACTTGAATCCACAAGGAGTTGCAGGGACAATTATTGGACATATTAAAATTATAACATGCAGATCAGGAAGTAAAGTAAAGGATGCTTTAAAAATTGGAGACAGTATTCTGTAGGCAGTAAACCAAATCTGCTACCCTCTTCACCCTTATGTGTGAGAAAGTATTACTACGGTTCATTGAGATACTGGAAAATATCTAGATTTCTTTTTCTTTCCATTTTTTCCTTTTTAAATGTGCAATCTGAAAATGTCACATTGTTATATATTATATAAACGTAACTGTATTTTTTCTGGTTTTAGTGCAATTGTGCCTGTCTCCAGAGAGTGATAGATTATGATTCTCTCTCAGCAAAGTTCTTCCTTCTTTTTATATGCTTCTTGAACAAATCATGTTCTCAAGCACTTGCAAATCCTATGAGTTAAGAGTGAAGAACTGCATGTTTCAACTTGTAGGTACACACTTATCCTATGTAGGCTTGCACANGTAGGTACACACTTATCCTATGTAGGCTTGCACAGAACCAAATAGGACTTAAAAATTCACTCAAGATATACCACTTTCCCTTCATAGCTAGCTCAGTAAGTTCTGAAGTGCAATCATTTTAAAAACTATTTATGTATTGCTTTGATAATTTCTGCTCAGTATATTTCTGCTCAACTTGAATAGTTAATATGCATGATACAAACTACAACTTCTCGTGTTTTGAAGTGTGAATGAGACTTTGCAGTTATGGGCCTTTTTAAAAGAATTCCACAGCCTCAGTGTCGTGCCACCTTGTTTGTGCTTCAGTTTCTTGGCCAAATGAAGAATTCTGTGTTTCTTCAAATGAAGAATTTCTGTGATTTTGGGAAACTACAAATCGGTCAGCCTCACCTCCATCCCTGGAAAGGTGATGGAGCAGCTCATCCTAGAGACCATCTCTAGGTATGTTAAGGAAAAGAAGGTGATAGGAGTAGTCAGCAGGGATTCACCAAGGGGAAGTCATGTTTAAACAAGTCTTCTACAATGAAGCGACGGTCTGGATGGACAACAGGAGAGCCGTGGATGTTGGCTACCTTGACTTCAACAAGGCTTTTGACACCGTCTCCCATAACATCCTCATGGGGAAGCTCAGGAAGTGTGGACTGGACGAGTGGACAGTGAGGTGGATTGAGACCTGGCTGGATGGCAGAGCCCAGAGGGTGGTGATAAATGAGATCGAGTCTGGTTGGAGGCCTGTGGCAAATGGTGTCCCACAAGGGTCAGTACTGGGCCTGGTGCTCTTCAACTTGTTCATCCATGACTTGGACGAGGGCACAGAATGCACCCTCCGCAAGTTTGCAGATGACGCCAAACTGGGAGGAGTGGTTGACACTCCCAAGGGCTGCGCTGCCCTTCAGAGAGACCTAGATAGGATGGAGAGTTGGGCAGAGAGGAACCTCCTGAGGTTCAACAAGCACAAGTGCAGGGTCCTGCACCTGGGGAGGAATAACCCCAGACACCAGTACAGATTAGGGGTTGACCTGCTAGAAAGTAGCTCTACAGGGAGGGTTTGGGAGTCCTGATTGCCAACAGGTTACCCATGAGGCAGCAATGTGCCCTCGTGGCCAAGAAGGTCAATGGGCTCCTGGCTGCATCAGGAGGAGCGTTGCCAGCAGGGCGAGAGAGGGGATCTTGCCCCTCTGATCAGCTCTGAGGAGGCCGCACTGGAGTACTGGGTGCTGTTCTGGGCTCCCCAGGACAAGAAGGACATTGAGCTGCTCGAGAGGGTCCAGCACAGAGCCACGAAGAGGATTAAGGGACTGGAGCATCTATCCAGGATGAGGAAAGACTAAGCGAGCTGGGCCTGTTTAGTCTGGAGAAGAGAAGGCTGAGAGGAGACTTGATCAACATGTTCAAGTACCTGAGGGGTGATTGTAGGCAGGATGCGACCAGGCTCTTCCCCGTGGTGGCTGGTGACAGGACGAGGGGTAATGGGTGTAAGTTGAAACCCAGGCAGTTCCACTTCCATGGGAGGAAGAACTTCTTTCCTGTGAGGGTGACAGAGCCCTGGCCCAGGCTGCCCAGAGAGGCTGTGGAGTATCCTCCTCTCGAGATCTTCCAGACCTGCCTGGATGCCACCCTGTGCCATATGCTCTGAGTGTCCCTGCTTGTGCAGGGGGGTTGGACTAGATGAGCTCTAGAGGTCCCTGCCAACCTCAACCATTCTGTGTGAGTCTGTGTGATTCTGTGTGTTTCTCTTAAAAACCACAATAGCACACAGGAGAACCAAATCCTTGGAGTGAGGAACAGCTTATGAAAGGATAGCAATTATTTCTTTTCCAAAACATTTTATGGTGAAAAAAACCCACAAGGTCAGAAGTTTATCTCTTAGTACAGCTTTTTAGTCAAGGACATTCCCAGATTGACCCATAGGGATTATCACATTAGGTAGGACACCTATGCCAAACCCCGAAGCAATGCCACACCAGTTTCACTCCTACCCTCGGCGCTGCAGGCAGATCCGAGCTGTCCACACTTCGCAAGAAAGGGGCATCCTTAGGAACGCACTGGTCAGTAACAGCCCCATGGCAAAGGTTCAGGGAAGCATTCCTTCAGGGAACTGCTGCTCCTTGGCATCAGCTGGGAGATGGTATTCACGTAAATGAAGTGCGAGTGTGCTGCGGGATGTCTGTTCAGGTAGCAGTTCTCTGCAAACAGCTCCCAGGAAGAGACCTATTAATATCCCAGTCATAACAAACAGAGCAGAAACAGCCTGATGATCCCTGTGGAAATCTTTATTTACTGATTAGAAGGAACAAGGAGAACAAGCAATCATGCCAGATATCTCTTCCTAGAACAACCATGCTGACTACAGTTTGAGGTGGAGGTGTGCATCTAATCCGCTGCACATTTCATTTATTTTCTATCTGTTTGTTTAACCAAGAACTCTAAGCAATGTAGCAGCATATACTGCTTCCACTCTAGCACACAAGCTAGCATCCTCCCAGTAGAATATCTTGCTCCCTGTTCCAGCTCTCAAACAGTGCTACCCTCTCAAACAACTTCCTTTCCCAAGAACTTACCATTAAAAAAGAAGAAGAAAAGACAAAGGCAGCCTGTGGATGTAACAGACTGTCGCGGGCTACTGGCCGGGACTGGCACTAGGCCGCAGGTCTTCAGGCCTGGCTGACGCGCCGACCCTCCGTGCGTGATCTTGGACCCCACCAGGGAACCGGCTTGTCTCACCCTCCGGGATCCTGGATCCTCTGCGATGTCCGGTCGCGGGCCGGAAGGAGGACACCGCCGCGCTGGGGCACTCTCTCGGGCTGGCCCAGTCAGGTCGGACCCACCCAAGGTGAGGAGGTCGTGGGGGTGCGCCGCAGGGCTTTAGCCGCACCGACGGCGCCCTGTATGCGGACAGGCAGCACCGACTGCCTAAACACCCAGACGGCTGACAAAAGACGTAACCAATATGGTTCAGGGCCAACCGACTCTTTAATCAGGAAGAACAGAAACTTATAAAGGGAAGGTAAAGGGCAGGAGAAAGGGAGGAGCGAGGTAAGGGATTGGGTATGTGCTCATTCGGTGACCCCCGTGGTTGGTGGAGCCCTGTGGGTAGGTGGTCCGTTGGCCGGGGCAGAATGCCCCAGCCCCCACCTTCAGGAGCTCCAGCCCCCCCTCCGGGTTTCTGGAGCCTTCCAGGTAGGTGTTATGAGTTGCTCAGTCAGGCCTGCCGGCCTGACTGGGCATGCTCGAGGCTCAGGGTCACATATGGGTCAGGGGTACCCCCCCCCCCGTATTTCCATACCTGNCAGAATGATGTTCTTAATACAGCATCATCCAAACCTAAACCTGCGTCTCCCAACAACAGACCATTTGAAAGATATTTTTAACTAGCTTGCTAGAGGTCTGTGTTGTTGGGCTCAAAACATCCAATTAGTTCTGGTTCTGCATGCAGATAGAGTAGAAAGAGGAAAATAATGAACCTATTTCAATATTTAACATTTTTGAATTAGGGAGAATGTTAGGTGTCAAAATGGATTAGATTTACATTGCCTAGGACTTAGACATTCACATCTAAGAATTTTGCTTGTTCTGGATAATGGTAGTTATTCCCAAATGAACAAAGCTCCTCTTCTACACAGATGTGTTTGCTTGCTCTCTGTCTCCCTCCATTAATATATTTTTTTTGTATACACAACCACATCATTGTGTAGGGCCCTTTTGGTCCTCTGTTGTATCATTCCAGCTGATACATCTGACCTCAGAAGACAGAAGCAACTTCCTGGCATGGGCTCTGAGCACTCATCCCAGGCTCTTGCATCTCAGCTAAACAGGCTGAGATAACAGGCAGGTCAGTATTCTGATGAAGCAACTTTAATCCAATAAATCCTTATGCTTAATGCACCATTCTTTGTTAACCCATATGTTCAGTGGAAATGAATCATAGAATCATAGAATGCCTAAGGTTGGAAGGGACCTCTAGAGGTCATCTAGTCCAACCCCCGAGCCCCTTTTTTATATCAAGATATCTAATTCATGATAAAATCTTATCCACTGTCTGTTTAATCGTTACAGTTAGTCCAATAAAAGCTTTTGTAGTGAAGTTTTTCAGTAGGAACGTGATGCTGCACCAGAAATACTTGCCCAAAGACACCATGGAAACTATTTTTTGCAGGTTTTCAAGGCTGAGCTAGACAAACTGTGACTGACCTGGTCCACTGTTAACAATCCTCCTAATTTTCACAGGAGGCTGAACTTGATCAGCAGAGGTCCTGTCCAAGCAATATTTCTAGGATTCTGTGTATCATCATCATCATGGCTAGGCTTCGCAAATGAAGATATGGGTATAGAAAAGTTGAAAACTACATGTACTTTGCCTCTAGCAGTCTCTATTAGTCATCTTGATATAAAAATCAAAATATTTATTTTCAATGGAGATCAAGCTTGGGCAAGAATGATCTGAGGTGTATTAGAAGAGCAGCTGCTCTATTAACATAGCAAGATGACGAATGAATAATTACACTGTCCTTATAATCATATTCTAGCTATGGAGATATTTTATTGCTTTTAATGAATTTTTAATCAGCTTATGTCAAATAAATTATAAGTAGGAAACCTCAGTGGGAACCTCAGCAATAAAGCAGAGACACGTCTGTAACTTGATTTTGCGAAGGGATTCAGATTGATTTATTGAATGTGATTTCCACTACCTCAAACCTTGCACCCTGCAAAGTGAGGGCAAAGGAAGCATAAAATGTGGTCAATCAATCACATCTGAAGTCACCTGGGGCTGAACACAACTTCCACTTTAGCTGTTGAAAGGCACTGACTTTCCCAAAGCAGCACCAAGCCCAATGTGCAGGGCTGGGATATAAAGAAAGTAGCCATAATCATTTTTTCTAATTTCTGAAAATACACCAGATAAATCACCTCAGGCTCTTCTGGCCTAAAATTATTCTTACTTATGGATGAAACTATTATTGGAGATTAGATTAGATACTGAGAAAACACCCAATTTTAGTAGGCTTGGAAAATGTACAGTTTGGGAAATAAATTGCAATAAAAGATGTTTTTCAAGGTAGGTTCCATAAATCCAAAATCCACAGAGCATTAAAGGCACTTTTACTCACTCTTTCTGTGTCTTACTTTATATCTACCCGAAAGAAACAGTATAACTAGAAAAAGATCCCTGCCACTCAAGAAAAGTAGATCTGTATTGAATTTTTGTTTTTCCTAACTCCACCTTTAAGAATAACATTTACAGTAAAGCACATACAAAGAAACTTCCTATAAATATAACACTAAAGACAATATTTAGTCAGTCATTGAGAAATGAACAAAGAATTTTTCACTCATGTTATTGTAGCTGGTAAAAGTTTACATTCTGATTCTTATAAAAGATTTATATAGTGCTGTAAATGTAGAAAGCACTTTCCAAACATAGATAATACATATTCCCCGTCAAAATGCCAAGGAAGACAAATTCAGGAGGGGATACAGGACAGGAGAGAAAATCCTTAGTAATAGTTAGGAAGTCCAAGTCCTGAAACTGCATGTTAAGTGGATATCATAGTGCTTTGGGAAATACACAGTCTACACAGCCTGAATCTTCTGCTTCTTGCATCATTTTATACAGGTATAAATCTCTTTCTTCAGGGGCCTGATTTCTCCTCTATATCAATAAAAGCAGAAAAATCCTTTCTTTGATTTTCACAACCAAAAATTATTTCAAAATTAGTAAGAGGTAGAAATCTGACTGATACATTTGCATCAAAGATTCATCAAAGATGACCATTTCCAGAATTGGCTTTTCCAGACTTAGAGTCAAAACCTCACAAAGATTTGAGTCCATTTTTTTTTGAGTCCGGCAGCAAACTTCTGATGCAGACCAACTATATTAGAGACTTAAGGTTTCCTTTCAAGCTGACCCACAATTGATAAGAATTGAGAGCTCAGGGCTGCCTCAAACTACCATCGGCAGCATTCTGCAGAATTAAAACTGGAAACTTTTTTTAGAACAATTCTGTTCAAGTCATATATTTTCTCACTTCTCATTGGATTTAGCTATCATATAGTAATTATCTTTGAAATGCTTCATTTAATTTCAGACAAAGCAACAGACTACTAAATGCCATTCCATTTTTTTTTAAGACTGAACTTTAAAAATCTCTAAAAGGAGAGTCCTCCAAAACTCTACGCCTTACTCCCAGAACTTAGGATTGGGCCTTTGGTTGGGAAACTTGTCAACTTCTGTTGCACTGAATCCAAAAGCCTGCTTGTGCAATCACAGTATCCTCCAAAAACGTGGAAAGGGGTAGGGGAAAAGGGAGGGAAAGGGCTTCAACAAGCAAGCAAAGAAAAGAGCAAGCAAAGACCAGAAGGGAGATGAAGCAGGAAGTACTGCCTTGAATGTGTCATTGGCATCTAAATCCTGATCTATAAACCACACAGCTTAGAGCAACTTCTGCAGAACTCTCCCTTAATTTCCAAATTAGCACCACCAATTTATGGTGAGGGTCACCATAGGTGAGGGCCTTTGCTGGTACACCAATATTTCCTGAGATCCCGAAGGCTAAAATGTAAGTCTGCATGGTGGACAAAAAAAAATATAATAAACAATGTCGGAGCTCTTTGGATAGCTCACTTCTGTTATTAACCTTTCCATCAGCAGGAGCCCTGGCCAGATTTCAGTGGAAGAAAAGTTTCAGAATTTCTCATGGGAAAAATGCTGAAAGTTTTTTTCTGACAATATTAAGAAATAATACAAATATAACAATAATTCAAATGTGCACATCAGAGTCAAGCTACTTAACAGTTCTGCAGTGGTCTCCGAGCAAAGCAGACCCCTTTTTTCAGTTTTGTGAAGGAAACATCTGTGGGGTTTTGGCACCCGATTGTGCTGAAGCATGGGAAGTTGAAAGACTTACAAGACAGTCATCCTCTCTTTATCACGTGCCTCATTCATGTGTAATGGTTTTCCAGGTTAATTACTGTTATTTGTTTGGCCATCTTTTTGGTCTCCCAGCCAAGGGAGTTGGCAGAGCTTCCACCTACCTCCTCCTGGAGCCTCTCAGTGTTACAGACCTTGGCTGCAGAGCTGCTTCATCTACAATCTCCAAAGGTCATGTCAGCATTTCCTTGGCACATGTGGCCTGTTTGGGGCTAATTCTGCAGCGCAACTAGTGCAGGATAGACTATAGAATGAGCTGTGTCAGTCAAGTCAACATGATTCAAGCCTATGCCTTTCTTCTGAGCCTCCTAAAAAAAAAGAGAGGAAGATATTAGGAGGGAAGACATGCAGAGCAGGTAGATGTCAAACTTGGGGCTGAAATTTGGCCATTCATAGAATCATAGAATCATAGAATGCCTAAGGTTGGAAGGGACCTCTAGAGGTTATCTAGTCCAACCCCCCCTGCACACGCAGGGCCACCTAGAGCACCTGGCACAGGGCTGCATCCAAGCGGGTCTTGAAGATCTCCAGAGAAGGAGACTCCACAACCTCTCTGGGCAGCCTGTTCCAGTGCTCTGTCACCCTCAAAGGTGGAGAAGATCCTGACTCACACAGGAAGGCAAGGGGAAATAATAAAAAAGATGGAGTGTTGGATATAAACCTATAAAACTGAAGTATCCTGAGAAAATTGTCAATGGATTTATAGTAAAAAAAAATGGCATTTCTACTCCCATTTTCCTTTGAAACCCTTTGTAGTATAGTGTTTTATCTTAAAATAGTCTCCTGTATAATAGTATTATATAACAAATATAATAAAATACTTGCTTAACACTGGTGTATCTGCAGTCATGAAATCATATAGTTTTAAAGGTAATATTCTGAGAGAATTTGAAGACCAAAATCAGGTAGCAAGGTTGACTCATGGTTTATATGAGTGCACTTGTTTGTTAGCTAAAATTTATCTTCTCTTGTTCAAACTTTTGGAACTGGATATACTGGTCTTCATTGTACTCTATAACAAAACAGGAGCAATGGAAATAGTGTCAAAACCAAGGTTTCCCAGATTTTTGACAAAATTCACACAGTATTCAAAATGCCTGCAGAGGTGTTTTGATGACTGAAGATGCAGGCAGTACCTAACAGGGTTTACAGATTTGTCCATCATTATTTCCTATCATAACTCAGGATCAAAATCAGCTGTCTACTGGAATGTTTTTAAAATTTAGTGAAGGTTCTCTCTGTATTTTAAGGCATCAAGTTTGAAAATCTGGACTTTCCACTGCCTGGTGAGATGTTCAGTTTAGCAGAGCCATTAGCCAGTTCCCATGCAGCTTTGGAAATCTGAGGTTGCAGATCCAAGCTCAAACTGCAAAAGCATATTAAGGAAGCTCCAAGATGACTTAAATTTACCTTTAGTCCTCGCTTACAGCTAGCATTCATTTCTTCTTGAAAATCAGTTCTCACATCTACCATGTGTATAAGGCAAATGGATTCAGCTTTATCTAGAGCTAGATACTGATTTCATAATAATTACTATATTAACTACCTGAGAAGAACTGCCTGAGATTTTTTTTTCCATAAACCCAACAACATAAGCAAGGTTCATGTTTTTAGGACATTCTAGAAAATTTGAGAACCAAAATGCAAGTATGGAAAAATTTTCCAAAATGAATTGGTCCATGTTTTCCCTATGACCTATTTCTCTCACTGGATTTTCCCAATATCTTCACAGAGAAATAGATTGTAGCTTGACCAAAAGCTTTAATATTTCTAGCTAGTTGGTTGTGTTTTGCATTAGCTGACAAGGTTGCTGGAGATATTAAATGATCATCCTAACCTTTAACCTCAGAGAGACTTAGGATATGCTATGATGCTGTTTCAGCTGACTATGTTCCCTTATGTTAATTTCGACCCTAGGCCAGTTTTGAGAATCCTTCAAGTTTGAGGAAAAGACTTGTGTGCCTTTCTGGAAACACTTCATATAGGGCCCATAAGAGCCTCCAAAGTACAATCAGTTGATATTATTCATCCAGATGACTCCATGAGGCCACATTTTAATCACTTCTTCCCTTTAGCCACAAAACCTCAATTTGTCTATGGTGCTACAAGAAAGATCTGTTCCTTACTCATTTCCTACAGATCAGTTTGCAGAAGCACCATTAGATCAGCAAAGCTATTACATAGGTAGTAAAGCCAGGAGTGATGTAGCCATAGTATGTAAAGCCAGGAGTGATGACCAGTTAAACACCAATGTTGCTCTAATGGAAAAAAGAAATAGCAAAACACAAACACAGAAACCTTCTGCATTCATCTTTTGCCAAATGATTGCTAATGGGCCCATTTCAGTCATTCTGACTTCTTTTTAACAATATCCTTGCCTGTTCCAGCGCAATGAGAGGTCACATTAAAAAAGCTGTAAATCAGCAGCCTTCATCTTGGTAAACTTTGGAATTGTAATGACTTTACTGCATATTGTTTCATTAATGACTCACAGCAAGTTACATATGTATTGCATCCTTCCTTCTGCATTTACCCATTGGAGAGGAACCACTGTCTAGAAGAGTAAGTCTTAAACTGTGGGCAATAAATGTAAACTGCCTAGAGGAGAGCTGGCTGGTCACATCAACCTGGCTGTCCTTCCTTGTCTCCAGCCGCTAAAATAACATTACAAAATAGCTAAAATTCACAAAGTTTTTCCAATATTATTTTGTCCTTTAAGCCATTGACACCATTCCCAGAGGAGTATTAGCTGACCACAGAAGAAATAGGAGCAGTTTTGTGGAAAGATGAAAGCTCTCTTATGAAAAGTTTTAACAACCTTGGAAGCCAAGCAAAAAGCTTGAACTGTGTGGTGGTCTGATTCTACTCAAGTCAATTTGAGGTTTTCAATTCAGGGCATCTTAAGATTTCTTTTCCCACCTCTTATAATTTCTTCAGGATACTTAGTGCTAGTCTAGTAATGCTAGGCACCTTAAAGTTCAGCTTATGGTACTTCATGATAGACAACCAGTCTCCAGAATGGCCCTTGCCTCTTTGCATCCCAGTAAAATGTGAGGACATCAGAAGGGGACCCAAAACACCTGCCTTGGTATGTAGAGTTACCTCACTCCCATAGCTGTCCAAAGCTGACCAACAGACCTTAACCTATCATATATTGCTGGCTAATGTCCAGACCTATCCGGATCTACACCACCCCCTCCAAACCCTGTCTGGAAATGAGTTGCCTACAATGGCTCTTTCAAAATATTTTCTATAAATTTATGGTGGTCTCCTGTTAGATGACAGAAAACAAAAGTCCAGTTCCTACCTTGGCCTCAGTGATACCAACACAGCTCTTCCACCTACATCAGTAACCAAGCCATAAGTCTTTCTTCTTTTTGTATTGAAGTTGTCCCACTGCCTATAAAATAGGACAAAATTCATCAGTCCAGAAAGAGACCAGGTCTGGAAACTCTACTATATTAAGGTAACTCATCTGTATGGCTAATATCCCATCATTGCCTCACTACTTCACCCAGTAATTCAATTTAAGATATATACAAAATTTTGGGAGTGGAGTCAGGAGCCCAAGTGTTTCCCCTCCCATCTGATAGCCTACCCTACCCCTCTTATACACCACCCTCCATCACTCCTCTATTGTCTTCTTGAATAAATAGGTATTGTAATGCTTTTTTTTTTTTTTTTGTGAGAACATTAATCCCTTTGATGTAAGTTAGGTGTACCCTGGGAACACCTTTCAGACCTAGCTGTGCTGTTTGCAAAGACATCTAGTTCTTCCTCCCAACAGGCTTGAATATGAGTTAGCTTTTAAATTACTCTGCCCTGACAAAATTGGAGTGCCTTGGGAATGAAAAAAAAAAGACAACTAGGATTTTTTTTTATTAAAAATTGAGATAGCAGCAGAGTCCAAGTGACAAGGGCATTTCAAACTGCTTCGGAATTATGTGTCTAAATTCTGCTCAAATCCCAGTTAAAGTGCCTAAGGTTATGTCTGGAAGTAGCCACTAGGACCTTGGGAAAATGTTTTGATGTCAGCTTGATGTGTATAGATACTGGATATCTCTGTGATTAGACAGCAAACTAATGGGTTTAGAGAATCCTTTAAAAAGAAATGTCATTGCCCAGTGTGACAGATGATAGGAGTTGACAAGTGAGTCTTTTTGTGGATCTTAAATTTCCCTACCTACAGTTCATAACCCTTAAGGCTTATCAATTACACCACCCACATAAAGAGGTCCCACAGCAAACATTTAACATACTCTGTTTACAAGACTATTGCTGCTTGCACAGCTGCATTTTTGTTGATTGCTTCAAAATGCTACTAGTATACAATTACATGTCTGAATGCATAAATACATATGTATATATTTGTAAATACACACATACACAAGCACTTTCAGATTTAAAAAGTTGAAAATACTGAAGTGTCATATTGTTAGTCTATGTCTTGTCACCATTTAGAAAAAAATCAAGTTATAAAATTTTGAAAGAATGAAGTCAAATAGATGTGCCAAATTTTCCTGTAATATGTAGTGTCAGCGTTACCAGAGATAGGTTGATTGAACATTTTTTAAATTATTGCAGGGAATTTTGGATTGCAATATTATTTTTCTCTAGTTTGTAATAATAGTTCTCAGTTCATCATTTCAGATATATTCCTGATCATAGTAATAAATGCACTCTAAGGAGCATCTTGTTTCCCTTCTTTTCTTTTTCTGATCTTCACTATATTTCTATTAATTGTAACTCCTCCCCCTGCTTCATCTGGCAGTATTGTCCCTACTGATAATTCCCATGCAGGGCATCTGTATATATAATTGGACAGCATTTAAAATTTTAAAGGTAAACTACCTATTTCAGTATTATTTTCAAAATATCAATATACAAAATAGCAAAACAGCAATATAGTATGCTCTCAGATTCCTCAGAACACCTAGAATTGCCTTATGTGCTCGCACAAGACTCAACACTTTCCCCCAAACTTGAGTTAGACACTGGTATTCTCCACACTGATCTCCTGATACTTCTATAGTGCTTTCCTTTCTTTCCTTGCTGTACAGAGAAAAGGATAAAGTCATTTTCCTGCCCCATTATATTGACCTGATAGATTTGATTGCCACTTCATCCATCTGAAATATTTTCCTGCAAGTTCAGAGGTGTGCAGAAAGCAACTGTATCCCTCACACTACTATTTATCAAACTGCATAGCTGCATTGTTTGGGAGTCCTCCATGTGCAATACCATGAGTAACATAGCTTCAATTGAATTATTGCATCACTGGAGACCGAAAGTATTTTGTAGGACACTTCTTATTTTTCTTGGGCTATGAATAAAGGCCTAAACAAGTTATGACCACCATAAAATGGAAAAACCAAAACATTAAAGCAAATCACAAAGGACACAGTGTTCCAAAAATGAAGTCAAAGTCCCAATTACAACCTGAAAGGAACACATAATTTGCACACACAGAAAGGAACTCTTGTCCCAGAAATTTTCTTAACACCATAAATACATGGAGCATCACATGACACTTACTTGTAAAATTTTTATTCCTGGCAACCATTGAAAAAATAAGATGGCAAAAAATCAAGTTGCCAGCCACAAGAATCTGTAAATTCTGATTTTTTTAACTTTTCAGAAAAGCCCTGGTTCCACATGCAGACTCTATTAACATTCTATTTGGGTTTTACAAGTGTTTTACTGCCACAATATCTACCAGAGAGTGACTACAAATAACTTCTTTAGCACTAGATTATTCTAAAGACTTCATTATATCAAAGGGTATAGACAAAGAAAATAAGTAGCCATTCACCTTTGGTCAGTCAGAGGTCACAGACCATGTTCAAAGTGTTTCTTTGTCAAGGAGAACAGGAATGCTTTAGTAGGTCATACAGATAATGTGTGATGGATCTCTTTAAAAATATAATGTGAATAAACTTCATGAAGCCACCATAAAATTAGCTTTGAGTACACAAGGTAAGAATCAATTGCAAGTTTATTTTTATTCTAATTGAAGAAGCTTTTCTGCATAGTGTGCAACAATCCAAATTCATTAACATCGTCCAACAGGTCATCAGAGATCCAACTGAGAAACAGAACATTGAGTTCTCCATAGACATTTGAGAAAAAGAACACTTCAACAAGAATGTAAGCAACAGTGAGAGAAGAGAGAGCTGCAACAGGAAAGACTTCATTTTTACCTGCATGACCTATGACCATCTGGTAAGATGAGGGTCCTGATCTTTCCTATCTCCTTGCTTTTTGTCTTTCCAACTATTGTTTCCTATTACCCTTTTTCCATTTCTCCTGTGTAATTTCAGGAAGATCGCCTATTACTTAAGATAAATTGGAAACAAGATAGAAATGGAAGAGTGTTTTGGTCTGCCAATAGACCTAGTTGAGAGATGCCTTTCATCATCTCATTCCTCCTGTGCAGCACAATTTGATTTTCTCCTCAGTATACCAGAGCACACCAAAGCATCAGGTGCTTGGATGTCTTTCCATTACTCCATCCCCAGATCCCCTTGTCCCCTCTTCCTCTGCACATATTGTGTTATTTTTATTTGCTTATAATAAAGTCCAGTTTCCTGATACTCCTTCTTTCTTCATACTCCTTCCAACATAACAGCTAGCTCTTCTGTGTCCTCTTCTTTATAAAATAACTCTGGCATCACTAGGCACGTCGGAAGTGCTGACGACTATTAATTGTAGTTATGACTGATCTAGCTGATCTTCCTATATTGCAACATCTTATAATGAACATATTAAGAAGGTTTCCAGCTGCTCTCCCCAGACAATAAATAGAAAACATAGAAGGGAATAAGAAGAATCAAAGATGCATAAAAGCTTAAGAACCAAAGCGGCCTGAAGAACCACAGCCTCGGCCTGAACAGCACTCCATCACTTCTAATTACATACTAATTTTGCCCCAGAGATGCTTCACTTTCTCTCTGAATGGACATTATGACTAGAAGATAATCTTCATCACAACCCCCTCTTTAATCACACCTAGACAAGTATATGTATTTTGTTCCCCATAAACCTCTCCATAAACCTATTCTTCCAGCACTTAAATATTTTGTGGTTCTTTTAGTAGTACAACTGGAAAACAACCAATGTAGATAAAGTAAATGTGAGCTAACTTCAAGAAGTCCAGATGTTTGGAAGGTATCCAAATGTCTAGATTAAAATCACTTTTTGATCTAGAAGTCAGTCTGGAAAAAACATGCCAAAAATATTAACAAAGCTAATTTTGGTAACTTTTGTGATTTTTATCTCTCTTGGAAATGCTAGAAAACCAGCCTTTGACATTTCCTTTTGGAATCCCACACAAATTAAGGAAGTGGAAAGACAGAGAAAATGATAAGTCAATACTTGAGGCTTGGGAAGAGAGGGTAATTTATATCTTTGTTCATTTGCTTAGCCCTAATTTAGAACTCTTGTCCAGCTCTAGTCTCTGTCAAAGCATAACCCTTTGTCAGCTTATGTCCCTGACCTCTTATGTGACAGGCATTGGTAGGTTGAAGATTAATATGGGCAAGCAAGCTCTTCATTTGTCCCCTCAATTTTCATTTCTCCACAGATATGTCCAATCTTTCTGCATCTCCGTGAACAGCACCTCGAGTCCTGCCTGGCACCTCACTTTTAGTTGACAGCAGGACTGTCTGCCTTTAGCTGCTACTCCGTCCACACACCCAGGGTCCTTCCAGATTTTCCACCTAAACTAGGTCATTCCAGCATGTGTGACATGACCTAGCTATATTTTCCTGGTCCTCTGAGGTGAGCAGCAAACCCTTTTTCTCCAGCATTACTGAAGGAAGTTTTCAGTACTCACAATGCTGCTGCAGAGATCGTTTCCCCAGTTGTTTATCATGACCCGCTCCTATGGACCACTCCTGGTCTATCAAATCCAGGATAAGTGACAGAGTTTAGCTTTAAAGCTCCTTTTGCTTACCCCAAGTCTCACTTATTTTTCACTTGCTGACTACTGACTCCAGAAGTCAAGTATTTTCAGTCAGTCCAGAAGGGTATTTTCAAACTAAAACTTCTGCTCTTCCATACATATTTTTGCTTCCTGTCAGACAATTTCACTGAATAAGTACCCATGACATTAATTCATCATCTTTCTTTAAATCCTGCCTTAAAACGCTACTTTACTCTGAAACCCACAGAAATCTTGGTGTATTTTTGTGGATTCCAGTGTCTATTTCACTGACTGGAGAGGAAAAGGAAGCAGCCCCTGCTTTTGGGAAAGGCAGGACTGGTAGATGACATCCTGGCCCAGGCAAAGGACAAAATAAGGACTCTCTCTCCCCGACTCCTGAGTTTACAAAGGGCCGGTGTTGGAAACTTCTTGCCGGCCCAAGGAATCGGGAGGGGATCAAAGACGCAGACTCCATGTGAATTAGATCCTGATCCGTTTATTTAGCCCGAATAGCATGCTTATATAAGCAAGCAGAAGCAAGCTCTTTAGCCACACGTACGCATACACTACGATTGGTTACATGCTGTCCATGCATCTTCTACCACACTTGGTTGGTTGTGGATAATGGGCATGCATTCACACCACTGGTCTGTGCACAAGTCCTTCTTTCTCACTGACAAGCTTAATTACAGCTCCGTCTCACCCAACTTCCAACTTTCTCATGCTTGCAGTTCAGGGACTTTCCAGGATCACATTCCTTCAGATTAGGGAGTATCCACTATCTTCTATAGCTCAGCTCTTTGTAGTCGCTTCCCATGGAAAGGCCTCCGTCCCTTAGATATGTTCCCACAATTCCCCCTTTTTGTTTTATTATTATTATTTTTTTTTTTTTTCTGGCGTTTCAGTGTTTGGTTCATACGTTTCACTATGACCCGCAGTGGGGGCATGTTCTTGCTCGGGATTCATGATCAAGATGGT
>VWPW01019505.1:337910-359536 GCA_013389825.1 Crypturellus undulatus | reverse complement strand
AGAAAGAAAGAAAGAAAGAAAGAAAGAAAGAAAGAAAGAAAGAAAGAAAGAAAGAAAGAAAGAAAGAAAGAAAGAAAGAAAGAAAGAAAGAAAGAAAGAAAGAAAGAAAGAAAGAAAGAAAGAAAGAAAGAAGGAGAAAGAAAGACCTGGACTATAAATGTGAATAGCTTTATGTATTTCCTTCTGTAACATAAAGTTATTGGATGTCAAATGACCCACACAAAGCAGATAAGCAAGCCACTTAGGTGTAGTTAACAGAGTGCAAACTAAAGCTCCAGCAAAATGTTACAGTCTACCGAATTAGTAATACTACCTAGGCAACAATATGCCATGACCCCTAATTAACATTATAAAATAGTTTCACATGGTTTTAAGATCATAATTGCAAGATTTACAAAGGCTAATGTAGTGAAAACATACCGTGTATTGTTGAGCACTGTGTTAATAAGATCAAGCAGGAAGAAAAAAAATAAAAAAAAACACATTATGAGCTCCAATAACAGAACAAAAGCTACCTTTTCTGTTTAAAATGAGTGTTCTCTCTAGACCTTTAAATTTTATTTAAAAGCTAATTTCTCTCTACAGCTCTTAGCTTTTATAGCAGGCTGATGCTCATGCATTATATAACACTTGAAACTTATAGATATTTTTCAATGAAATGAGTTTTGCTGCTGATTAAGTTTTCTGTTGTGATATGAGAAATACATCTATTCACACTAGACTAAAATTCTGAAAGAATTTCAGATTTGAGGGATTTCAGATTTTAACATCTGATTTCCATTACTGTTTCTATTTATGTATGTATGTACATGATGTATATGTGGAGGGGAAGAATAAACTTTATTATTATTATTATTACTATTCATTTTCCTTAAAGCTTAATATTGCCATTAGGTCTCTAGTTTTGCATTAAGACAATATCAGGTGATCTTTATATTGTTCATAAATAGTTATTGCATTTTCAGTAACATGAAAAAATGTTCTTTGTGTAAGAAGACCATTAAGGTGCACAAAAAATAAAAGATACAGAAGATGCTATGATAATGAGTTTATTTTCAAATCCTGCTGTGTATTGTATAAAACATCTGGCTCTGTCTTCTCTGTCCCATCCTTGCAGATGCAGGAAAGCAATTGGTTCCTGAAACCATTACTTCTCCATACTCAACAAGACCCAGTACCTCTGCCTCTTGTCACTGGGCAAGTGCTCCATTCCTGACCCCATTTTTGTGCTTCACTCTATCAGCTTCTTTCTTCTGTTGATCTGTTGTTCTTCCTGTTTAGCTAGGGATCTGGGGTCATAGAAGTCAAAATTTGTCTGTGGCACCAGCTGTACAGCCAGCTGTTAACTTTCAGGATGCAACCCTTTCTACCTGAGCTTTCCTCTTCACCTGCAGGATCAAGCTGAACACTGACATTTTGAAGTTTAAAAGAACTTTGAACATGGTGGAAAAAAATTCTTTGGTTCTTGGAGAAACACACCCAAATCTATGATGTTTTTCTGAGGAGTTATACTAGATGTAAATGATAACTGTTACCATAAGATGACATAAAGGATACTCATGCTGGTTTATGTTTTGCAAAACTCACATGATCTGTTGGAAATGTTATATGCTTTTTGAGACATACTTTGTTGCACATTCAGAGTTTTATTTATTTATGTACTATATTAAAAAAGGATATAGCTGAGACTCCTGTTACATGACAACATCAGCTTAAACCAGTTCTGTTGCAGCCTCATGCCCTAGTCATATGTTCCTTTCACTAACACAGAGACTTAGTTGGTCAAATGATGAGCCAGTCTGTGAAATGTCTTCACAGCTTCCTCTTAATGTAGGTGCCTGAAAAGGCAAGGAAACATTAAGTGTGTGTCTAGCACAAGGGAGGAAGGCATCGGGATCATTACAGTACAAATTTAGATCTGTTTAAATTCCACAGAACAACTCTCTGTGTGTTATGGAGGGTATAAACCAAAAGATTTGTTGATTGAAAAGGAAATAATATTATGGAAAAGAAAATAAACAAGAAAATGGATTGCTTTGGATAGAAAACTAAAGGCTTTTTTCTTCTAAGTACATACTCAGATTATGATATAAAAAATGTTGAAACAACATTCTTATACCTCCCCTTTCATGTGTTGCTCATACAGAGGCCAAGAGATATGTAGCCAGAGGCGGATGAGAAGCTCACATCCATGCTCTGCCCAAATGGAAATAAAATGAGCTCTTTCTCCCTAAGGCATTTAGCATTTATCTTGCTCCTCACAGAATGGATTAGCTGCCTCAGTGGAAATCTACCTTCACATGAGAAAATTAAAATATAAAACAATTTACCTTTTAAATATATATATATTCTTAAAATAAAATTGTCCCACTTTTCATGAATTATCTGGACATGTAATTGCTTATAGTTGTTTTTATCATTTTTTTATAATTCATGGGGGATCATAATTTTAGATCATAATGTCTCAAACATTATTATGTAGGCAAAACTTCAAGGTAGAGTGTTATAATTGGATTATACATAGGATGACGTGAGGTTACATTTCTAAGCTCATATCTAATGGGGAGATATTTAAGCAAATCTATATATCTAACAAATACAGAGGTAAATTGCTATCAACAATTAATTTGCCCCACAATTAGTTCATTGTTTCTTCAGAATTTAAGAGTTAGGTTAAGGAAGTATTCTAAGCTTATGATGAATCCTGGCCCTAAAAAGTGACTAAGTCCTGGAGAATCTCCTTCTCTACATTCTTTTTCTTCAGACATCCCGAAGAAAACCTAGAGTTACTAGTTCAGATTTATACATATAGCTCCTAGGTGTCATAAGGTAGGCCAAATGAAGACTAATCTTTATGAAAAAGCAATCTAATATTTTCAAATGGTAAAAGGCACATACTAACCCATCTCTGCAAAAGATGTGTCTCAGAAAATCTGAGATTCGCTTACCCGCTACATACGTGCTATTCATTGAATGCATATTTATTTTTATCTGGTAAATACTGGACAAAATTATGACAGTGCCAACCTATACTCTTCTCAGGTTATATACTTAGAAATTAAGGCCCCAAAATGGACCCCTAAGAATATGATGATAAAAATAAGGCCTTTAAGAAATAGTTACTGCAGTTACTATAATGAATAATAATACTCAATTCATTAAAATACACTTTTCTGCTTTGTCTTGGATCCATCTCAATCTTTCATGTAGCAGCTGGAGACCAGTATGCTGCAACACTTTTACATTCTGTAGATATTTTGTTTGGGTAACAAATTGATATTTTACACGATAAAATAACAGTTAATATACTTGAAAAAAAAGTTGTTGTTGTTTTTCTTTTTTTTAAAATCAAAAAAGCATAATCACACAGAACTATAGAATGTTTGAGGTTGGAAGGGACCTTTGCAGATCCTCTATTCCAACCCCCCTGCTCCAGCAGGGACACCCAGAGCACGTGGCACAGGGTGGCATCCAGGAAAGTTTGGAAGATCTCCAGAGAAGGAGACTCCACAGCCTCTCTGGGCAGCCTGTGCCAGGGCTCTGTCACCCTCACAGGAAAGTTCTTCCTCACAAGGAGACGGAACTTCCCGTGTTTCAGTTTGTACTCATTACCCCTTGTCCCTTCACCGGCCACCACAGAGAAGCAGTATGTTAATTCACAATGTTAGCAATTAGATGTGTTGCAATAGCACCTATGAAGGTGCAGACACTAGTAGCACTTCATATTTGCTCTATATTATGTGCTACTGCCTCACTCATCATACTTTTATTGTACTTTTGCCCCCTTGCTTTACCACTGAATAATTTATTTTTCATTAACTAGGGAAGTCTTTATGGAGGTACCTGGGAAGTCACTAGGAATATAAGGTCCAACACCAACCATATTTTAGTTAAGGTCTAAACTAAAATATACAAGAGGGAGGGTCATGGACAAGAGTCTCTTCTGTGTGTTTTCTGTGAAATAATAACAGTCCTGGAAAAGTACTGCTCTCTTAGCTGGACATATTAATCCACCACCAAAGGAACAACAACATGGAGATGTCTAGAAACTTGATGTGTATATGAGTGGAGCCAAGATCTGGCTACGTTTAGCCATGTAAACAGCTTTGACTTTGTGAGACAGAATTATTTTCCACTAATTTAATGGGAATTTAATCAGGTCCTATATTTGCTTCCAGTTCTTGTGAATATCTCCTCCTATTCTTCTTGATATAGTTATATTTTCTTATGATTCTAGTCTGGGACACATGTTTTTCTTTTAATTTTTAGTTGGTCAATTTATTCAGTTGGTCATATGGGAAGAAGAATTACACAGTTTGCATAGAGGCTGAGTGCACGATAAAATTTTTTGTTTTCTTAGCACTTCAGTCTGCAAAACAGTATTGTATAAAAGTCTGGCTAATAAAATTTAACATTTTTGCTAATAATCCTTCTTCAGGATTTCAGTTGAAAAAGATATAAAGATATTATATAAATTACAAATATATTTTGAATATTGAAATATTATCTAGATTAAAACACTCTTTTATGAATTCAAACATATTGCAGATGTAAGGGTATTAAATTTTAGATGTAAAATATGTTTATGAAATGATATACTATAAAACAAATGTGACACTTTTGTCATTTTTCTACATGTCCAGTAACTCACATTAGGTCTAACACAGTTTTTCCCATATTAGAAGGTTTTTTTTTTTTTTCACTAAAATAAAGATAATTTATCTGGATAATACTTTATCCTAAACTATTACTAGGCTATGTGATTTTCCTATTAGTTCTAGCCTATAATTTATTTTTTAAGAAAATAATTTTAGTCGCTAGTAAGAATTTTAATTCTATTTAATAAGCATTTCCTAATCAAGAGCAATATGTTATTATGGCAGTGGGATCCTTATTTTTAGCCAAAAATACCAGATTGCTTAGAAGAAGGGATTTAGCTGGAGGCTCTTCAAATTTTTAAAATCTAAACATTATATGCTTCAATACAGGCAAAAACTGTCCTATTTCCTTTCTCTATTGCTTCTTTCCCTCTTTTCTTTCTTCTTTTCTTCTTCCTTTCTTAATTTCACCTTACTTTTTATGTAATGTGTTTCTATAATTCTCTCTTCCCATCTATCTGGAATTCCAACATATAATACTGTATTCATGGCTTCATGTTTATCATATATATGGATATGTATGTAGGATATGAAATACTTAAAGGTATCAGAATTGTAAAGTGCAGTTGGGAAAATTGGAAAATATGTGTAGGTTATTCTTTTCCTTCCTATTTCCCTCTCTTTCTTCCATAAAAAAAGAGCATAAAATTGTTATGAATTGTTGGAAAAAATAGAGGGATCAATTCCATCAAGTATATTATGGATAAATATAGAGCTTTTATCTTAATATGACATCTTAATTTGCATTGCCCTTTCTTGTAATTTCTCTATCACTAGCTAGACCTATGCAGCCCTTGATTTTTTCAGATGAAAACCAATTCTCTCCTTTCCTCTCAAGGCTTTATTTCTAAGAGTCTCATAAATATAAGAGTTTAATAAACTAAATGTTCAAGATGATATTCCTTTTCCTTTCTCACTGTTTGAGTTCACAGTCTACAGAAGGATAAAAATCTACTTGATGCGGATTATCATTCGCAGAAAATCTTTCCAGTTCTAGAGTGCCCCAATGGCCAAAAAAGGTAACAAAGCTTTGAGCACTTCTGATGAGTTTCTCAGTAAGATGGATACTTCGTTGTCTACCTAGACAAGGTTCTTCCAGTTATGTGAATGAACTATTCTCCTCCTAAAAATTATTTCCATTGCCTAATGAAACTTCTATTTTGGTTGGTATGATTTTATAGTACTTACTTCAATTTTTAGTCCATGTTGTATTATGATTTTTAAGCATATTTGTTCCCTATTTTTTATATAGTATATATTACAAAAGAGCATTTCAACAGTAACAGCAAAAACAATCTTAACACGTTATTGTTATAAAGTAGCCCAACAGTTCTTTTTACAAATATCTTGGTAGATTTTGAAAATGAAACAGATAGATTGGCCTAAAGTGTGAAATTCCTTATATTCAATATTTGCATTTCTACAGACATGTATGCAGGCATATAAAAAACCTTTATCACATATTTCCAGTTTATATCTGCATTCATTTCAAATAGGAATTTATAGCAGTACACCAGTAATAAAGCTATTTTAAACTTCTTTAAAGAAGAAATTTTCACTCCCATGTAAAAAAAACACAGCATAATTCAAGCATACAGGAGTTTTTTGATTTATATGCTTGCCACTAAATTAGTGTTTTGAAAAGTAAACTTAACATTGAGCAGTATTTTTAATACATTTCTGATGTATTAATGAAATTTAATGTAAGTAAATATATCTAAAAGTAAATAAAAATATATATAATTAACTCTTTTCCTCTCCAAGTCAACTTAGTAGACAGCATAAGAAAAATGCTTAAAAATGGAAAAAAAAAATTTCTTTGTCCATTTTGTATACCAAAAAAGGCTTACCTTTGTGAGTTTACTAGAAAACAACCTAGTAAGATAAAAAATAAGACCCTTTATATATTTTCTTTAACGGATTAGGAAAAATTCAACAATAAGAAAACACAGACTGAGCTTTTTTCAAATTTATTGGGTCTCAAGAAAGCACAGTGCCATCATCATTCTTTGCTGTTTGTACTTTATTATTATTATTAACTATTAAAACAGCACAGGCTATTTAAGACCATCTATTAACAATACAATTGGTACTTATAAAGAAGACTAGCTATTTTCTTTCTGACATGTAAAGCTGAAATTTATTTTTTCCCACTGTGACATCACTTAAACATTGTATATACTAAGTAAAGGGAGTAAAATTACATTATCTCTCTGACTTCATCACTCTCTGATCAATTACATATTGTCTGCACTAACAAAATAAATTTCCATACATCAGCTGTTTCAAAAATAGCATTAGATGACAAAGGTAAAGAGGAAAATTAAAATATGATAGGTATCATCTGATATGTATAAATCCAGCCCCTCTGGCCTGGTTCAGTAGCATAGTTCAAGATACATGCAGTTGCCTTCAGAGCAAGTCATCAGAGACACACAGATTTTCACAAGGGATTTACCAAAGAGCAAAAATAGCAAACATAGCAATTAGCAGCTCTTACCAGTTAGAAGTATGAAGGTGCCAAGTGGGTGGTGAAAAAAAATCTGTGACTTGGTGAATTACATTGTGTGAATTATATTGAGTGAGATTTCTACATTGCTTTCTAAAGTAGATGTTAATAAAACTTATTATTTTTTCTCTCCTCTTAAACAAATATACAAACCTAGCTAAATCTAAATGAAATTTCATTCTTAGATTTGTTGAAACTGGTATAGCAAATCTCAACATTTCTGAATTTCAAGATTTTTTTTCCAAGTGTATTTTAATTCGAACTCTGTGGCTTATGCCCATATTCAAATATTTAAAATTAGATACACAGTTCATTATTGCGTAATTTGTGGTATCTATCATCTCATTTATTTTGATCAGACTACTTACACCAGTTCGAATTTAGACATATATATACACAGAAAAAGATTCTTCATAAGGAATGAGCATAGCTCGTTTATTGTCATCATTTTTGTGATAGGAACAAATTAGTACGAGACAGAATGCTCATTTTGAGCCAGAAACAAGAAGATCGAATGGTTTAATTACACTTTTAAATTTATTCTCTTGTCCATGTGAAAGTCTGCTTTTAACTTTGAACTGACATACAATATTTTTTTGACCATTTATGGCAATCTACTGTCAACATTTCATCTGAGTCATTTTAGCAAAACATACTGTATATTGGACAAAAAAGATTAATAAGACATAAAAAAGTCATAAATTGTGGCTGTTTTTCAGGCAATTATAAAGAAACAATGGAGGTTATTTGCAGAGCAAATTCGTGATTCTGTTAAATAGAACTCATTTGACAAAAAAAAAAAGGTGAGAGAAGACAAAGTAATCTATAAGCATAAAAGTTGATTAACCAGTGTTGTGACTTTCCGACAAAGGAAGATTTCCAGGTATTTCCAATACTCATCCTTCTTGTCCCAGTTCCCATAGGCACAGTGATTAGGAAGAAGCTAGTTTTTGCCTTTTCATTTTGAAAAATGTGTCCACATATTTCACTATAACAGCAACAATAAAAACAACAAAACATTTCAGGGATTTACTTTTAACAAACAAGGAATGTAAATGTGCCCATGTGTGTGTGCATGTATATGCATATCGGTGGGTACATATAGGCATCTATATGTGCAGAAATGAATGTATATACACAGTAAGAATTTTCAGAAAAATTTATTCTATTGAATTCCTGCAATTTTTTGAGTATCTTATTTTCTGTGGCAGTTAGCAGTTCCTCCAGCTTATATGTTAGATACAGAAAGAAACTGTTGCCTCCCTTAGCTTTGTGCTTGACCTTTCACAGAAGCAAGAATGAATTAGAAAACAAGTACTCTTTTCCCTATTACTTGGTTGGGGATATTTCCTTATATCTCTCTTACTAACTCAACTCATAATTTTCAAGATGTGATCCCCAAATTTCTTTCACAAAATCTAAGAAAAAGAGGAAGAACAGTTGCTAAATCTCATTTGGCTTAAACTGCTGAAAAGACAAAAACAATTCTATATGTCTGTGTTTTGCTATTTTTTGAGAATAGAAAGTTTTAAATAACAAGGCAAAATTTATACTTAAATTTGGCAAATTTAATTTAATGTAAGACAGATTTTTTCATTTTTTTTTTTTCTAAATATCGGCAATTATTAAACACTTTCAAATATAGTTGAAAGTTTGAGCTCAATGATATTAGGTAGCCTACAACTACTACGATACATACATTAAAAGCAAGGCACAGAGGTTTAAATTACAGTTTTGAACTGTTAGTGAAATTCTCGGGGATGAATGCCTTCCCCTGTCACACTCCCTTTTTTACTCCCTTTCCCTAAATTTGAATGGAGTTTTTATTAAGCTAGTATTTTTCTAACAATAATTGGGCATTAAAAATGCAAAAGTTTGTCTCTGCTTCAAGAAACAAAGAGAGGTTAGAATAAATGTCTATTTGAAATAAATTGAAATACCCCTTGGCAGCAGTACAGCTAAATGATTTTCACTTCTCCATTCTCTTTCTTAAACTCTGTAAATGAGGCCTGATTCACATTTATCTGAGTTTAAATTATTTGTCATTTTATACCATTGCAGTATTTAATGCAGCTTGAAAAGACAGTTCTCTTTCAAGATTTTTAAAACTCATCTCCACTATTAAAATACATAAACTAATCACCCCCAAATTACTGTCTTGAGTCAGTAGTTTTCCTTTTTTTTTCTTTTATAATTGTTCATTATGTTCACTTATCATACAGACTCATTTATTAAACTGTAGAGTGAATTCCCCCCAGATGATTGGTAGTTAAGTGTCTAATCAGCATGAAAAATAAAGGTATGCAGCAGTTTCACATCTACCCCTCTAATGCCTTTAAACTTTTACTTTCTTCTCAAGTCTTTTTTTCTACATATCTTTCCACATGTTTCTTATCCAGACCATCTAGGAAACAGAGTCTACAGCACTACTACTACAAAGCTACTAACTAAAAATTCACATTCACAATATTTATTCCTCATGCTTTGTTTTTTATTTATTCTTTTTTTTTTCCTATTTTTTCCTAGGGGTCATTCCAATTATTTTTTACCCGCTATTATTATATATATAAAAAAAAACAAAACATTGTCATAATTTCTCTAGTGTGATATCTCCTTCCCTATTGATCTTTTCTTCAGATTTTCCTAAAGGAAAAGGCTTTGGTCTGAGGGCTAGTGATATTCCTACAAATTCTTGGTATGGTTTCTTTCTTTCTTTCTTTCTTTCTTTCTCTCTTTCTCTCTTTCTCTCTCTCTTTCTCTTTCTCTCTTTCTCTTTCTCTCTTTCTCGCTTTCGCTCTTTCTCTCGCTCTTTCTCTCGCTCTTTCTCTCTCTCTCTCTCTCTTTCTCTCTCTCTTTCTCTTTCTCTCTTTCTCTTTCTCTCTTTCTCGCTTTCGCTCTTTCTCTCGCTCTTTCTCTCGCTCTTTCTCTCTCTCTCTCTCTCTTTCTCTCTCTCTTTCTCTTTCTCTCTTTCTCTTTCTCTCTTTCTCGCTTTCGCTCTTTCTCTCGCTCTTTCTCTCGCTCTTTCTCTCTCTCTCTCTCTCTTTCTCTCTCTCTTTCTCTCTCTCTCTCTTTCTCTCTTTCTGTTTTTTTTTTTCTGTATTTTTCCCCTCTCCCTTGAATACTCCTTCTTTGCAATTTCATTTTCATTACATTGTTTTTCTTCTCCTTTTTGTGAACATTTTTGGTGCAGAAAGTTTCACTGAAAAAAGGCATTCTTGCTAGAAATAAGCTGATTGAATTGAACTACCATAGAGCTATACTAAATCTGCATCATGTTTATTAAGAAATAGTTAACAGTGATTAGCCTGATCCCCTTACACAGTTTGGTCCACAGTGACTGTCAAGCACTCAGCAAGAAACAGTCAAGCAAATCAGGTGCTCACAAGTAGAGCTCAGGAAGCTGCATAATTAAGCAAAAACTGAACAATTATACCTCTATCACCTAGAGGATATGGATGCTTTACAGGTGACACATTAATAAAATTCTACTGCGAGGAAGGCACACAGATGTATTTTTTATGCAGTTCTTCTAGCAATACCAAGTTTGAATTCTTGTAAACTCGAGTTGCCTGGCACAAGATCACTTTTTCAACCGCTTCTATTTAATTCTGCAAATCTTTGTACCAATGCAATGTGGTATAGCATCTGTGTTTATAAAATCAACATACGAATTTGTGGAATTTTGATTCTTGAACCTTAGTTATTATCATCATTGCTACAACCAAAGTCTATTCTCTTTTTTGGTATGGTAATGTTCTTTGTCTAAATTCATTACCTGTGATTAATAGATGTTTCTGACCAAAATTTCATGCAAAATGCTCTCATTTACCCTTGGTCACATTGGGCTGTGAATCATAGAACCGTTCTCACTTTTGACATCTGTTCTTGGAAAATGTAAATGACAATTGCAAGAATGCAATCTTGGCCCACTCTTTTTCCCACAACAACTCTAGAATTTCTTTTTTCTTTTGTTGCTCCAGGCAATAAATACTGAAAATCCTAATTAAAACACAAAGTTTGACTCTGTTCTCTTCAGGGATTAAAGGAACTAAGAAAGTGAAAGGAATGTGAATTAAAAAAATTATACCGGTCCCAACAAAGACACCCTCAGAGTTTTAAATTGTTAACTTTCTTTGCTCTATGATCGTGTACCTTGTAAGGGAAATAGTTACTGTGGAAAAACTAATGAGTGTAGACATCATTCAAGCCAGTTTCATGCATACACGAAGTGTCAGTGTGAATAGAATTTCAAACAAAAACATCTAAGCAATTATGCAAGGAGGAAAGAATTATATTTGCCAGATACAAAGAGAGCTTTGTTGCCTCTGACTTCATAGAAATAAGTGCACTTGTGTTTGTGTGTATATGTAGAGTGAGTAGTAAGGCATCACTGCTTGAACGAACCAGGCAAGAAAACTGATGCGTTTTCCAGAGTTGATGTAAAGAGTTTTGGGTCAAGTTCAGGCTGAGCATAATACCTTCTCCACCTACAAGGCAACTTGGATAGCTGCCTCTCATCTTTTTACTTGCTTATTTACTTATTTTTTCCCTACATACATACTCATTTTCAATAAGAGGTAAAATAGTATCTCTATTTGAAAGAATCTTGCCAGACAGCAGCTTCTGTGGGATAAGAGAACCCATCTAGGCATCTAGCAGTGTAGCTGGATTATTCTTTTAATAACAGCAAGCAGAAGGGATAGTTTGTTTATTTTTTTCATGGGGTAGTTTTTCTTTCTGCATTGCATGTATGGTAAGTATGGTAAAAAATAAATAAATAAATTAAAATAAAAAGGATATAATTAACAAACCAGATTCTGTCTTTAACTGTGCAACAAAATAATTTAGCAATCAGATGACTGAAATTTTCCAAGAATGATTTTCCATGATTCAAGTTTTGTCTTATCAAGGTGTTCTAATAAATTGAGTCAGGCTTTTTAAAGTTTCAAAATATTCAGAGATCAAAAACATCTCTTTTTTTATAATATAACCTATTTCCTTCAGGGAAGGTATTCTGGATTTACATATAATATATATGGTAAATAAAATCCAGTCACTTTTAAGTGGGAAAGTACCGAATATCCCACATTCATCACAACAGCAATTGGAAATGATATCCTGATTTTTCTAGATTTTTTCAAAAAACAGAGATTTTGTAAGTAATTAATTTAAAGATCACTTTTTTTCAACCATAGTTCTTTTGCTTAATCTATAAAATATTAGTGGGATAAGTTTTAGTCCTGCAAACACTGTAAACACAGTTTTTTATTTTCCCTTCCTTTTGGTGTTTGTATTCTTGGCTAACCATAGTCATAGTAACCTTGGTTAAAAATGCAAGACAGTTGGTTGAATAATGAGTTCATCCTATAATTAAATACCCAGTTCTCATAAAGGAAAATCATGTTTATTTAGCAATCATATCATCTCCACTAAGAGGGTGGTTTCAATATGAACTCTCTTAAGTCAACAGTTACAAGCTTCTGAGAGTCATCTCTGCAATAAGACAAAAAGAATCTAGGTTTTTACACTCAGAAACACACAGAAATAATATATCTATTCAGGTACTAGATGTATGCCTGTGCAACCTGTTCATTAAGTTCAACAATATCCTTCATTAAAAAATTTATTTGAACACTAAAGCAATGAAATAATAATAATAATAAAAAAACATATTTTAAAGGAACCTTCATTCTCCAGATAGTCACTGGAAAGATACAAGCATCCTGCATAAGAGGTTCAACTCATACAGAGCCTGCACTATGATTCTTTGTTTACCGAAAGTGCTGATTTTTGCCAATTAGTGAGTTTGAGGATTCTCGATTTTAGCATCATAAAGAAGTTTGGCATAGTTTCATTTACACTTAAGTGTCCATCTCATTTCACAAAACGTAATAGGAACCTCAGGTTTTTTTTGTTTGTTTGCACTCTATATTACTGTGGATTGGTTTCATTTTATCTAATTTGAGAACGTTCTCCAAGGTTCCTCAGTTGCTAGCCTTGTGTTCCCTCTAATAATCAAAAGAAAGATATAATGCCTTCCCCCAAAACAGGCCAGTTGTTCAGTCTTCTCAAATTTTAAATAAACTTCCAAAGGTACCCATCCTCCCAGTGATTATAAAGGCAATATAAATTGATGAGATTTCTGAATCTGACCTCTGAATTTAGCTTATAATATTTCCATATAATCCCGGACCATATGGCTAAAAGATAAGTACTAGACTGCATAATGTTTAGGTGCCAAAGTCTTTTGCTAGAAGTAACCTTGACATTTCAAATATAACCATGCTGAAACTGGGAAACAAATGCAGATTTTATTAAGAAAAAGAAATAATGGACATTCCCTGTGATTTTTTCTGTCTCAGTGTTCCCCATATATGTATTTTCCCTATTTTTTTTCTTTTAATGTGCTAGAATTTTTAAATACAATTTATATTCTTTTATTTGTTTTTACTAAGTAGTAGCTAAAGAGCTCAATTAAAACTAATGTCTCAACTCGTTACATTCTAAACAAACACTCATGAAGACATGGGCCATTCCTCAAAATATTTTCAAGTAAATCAAACACAATTCGATATTTCAAACACAAATATTTCTTCCTGTATCCTCCTGTAAGTGAAAGCATAATTCTGATCAGTTGAAAAAAAAAACAAAACACAGTTTTCCACCTCTCCTATGTATATTCAGTATGCAGACAAGGACAGTTACTTGTAGATGGTTTTTACTTACATAAGAATGCTGCAAGGACAATTGTATTCAGCAGTATGGCTGTTTAGTTGTGGAACTGGCACAGATTTGTCTAGTCAACATAGAATCTATATGCCCCCAAATATATCCCTTCACTTCTGAGCACAGTTGATACTTGTAAGAAAAGAAAAAAAAGGAGAAAACAAAAGAAAAAATAGAAAATGCATGTGAATTGCAGAGAAAAGAAGTAGTAATATGAACGTTACAATGAAACAAGCTCGCACATGCACACACACACACAAAAAAAGGGTGAATATTTACTTGACAACATCACTTGCACAGTATAGAATGTTGCAAAGAGCTTCAAAAGTTCAGATAATAACTGATATCTGGGCAATGAAAAAAAATGGACAAAAGAAAGTCTCACCAAATGTCCCAGTGACTAACCACTGCTGTAAAAAGCGCTGTGGAAAGCATTTGTTTAATGCATACTGGCTATCAAAAAAAAAAAAAATGTAAAGTATATGTAGAACAATATTAAGAAAAGATTAAGGAAAATTCTGACAATACTATGTCATCTCATAATTAGGAAGGATAGCTTCTCCTCGATATAAGAAACAAAAAGCAGAAAGTTCAGAGAAAGACAGCAACAGAGTTTAGAGTCATTGAAATATATTCACATAAGGAGATATAAAATATAGCAGAATTCTAAAAACAAAGGAATAACTAATGAAAATCATTGTATTTCCTTTGGTTTTATTAGGATTGTGCAATTTACAGCAGTTGAAAACTTGGCCCCTAATTTTAATGAAGAAATGAATACCAGATGACATGACTGGGAACTATAAATTAAAATAACAAATGGTTTAGAAAGCAATTTGGATGTTACTGTTTCTGTCTTTAATTTAGATAATGAAGGACCATTTGCTTCAATAAAAGGGAAAAAATAGTAATAGTGTACATATATCTGATTCTCCAGTTCCTTCTATATGCTTATAACTGAGTTCTGTCTTTAGAATTTATCTCTCTGTAATAGATTCTCTATAAATACTTTTCTTTCTTCTCAGTTCTAAAAGTTTCTTTTCATTTTCATGCCTTTTCCTCATGTCTTTCCTAGCATAGCGTATCTTAAAATATATTTTTCCAGGAAATGTTAATATAGATTATTGTTATTCAGTCTTCAAACAAACAATCAAAAAAAAAAAAACACACAGAGAACAACAATGCATGTAGAATTGCCTAATTAAACTGTCATCTGGGCTAGAGCACTAAATGGGACTCTAGAGCCTTTCTTTGATTTCCAGTGAAGTTATGCATAAGTCAATTACTTTCTGAATGAAATATAGCAGAACTTTGAAATCTACTTTCTTCATTAATAATAATACTTCACTTAATTCACAAAGATAGTGTCAGATACGTTATAATGGAAGGAAATGTTTTATTTGCTCTTAAAATAGAAAATTGTCTCTGCTAATATCATTTAATATGAACCTACAGTTTCATTGTTTGGTGAATCAGGCCTCAAAATGTAAGTGCTAAGTCAGCCTAGGTAGTACATGAAGACAGGGAATTAAGATTTCATCAACAGAATATCCTGTCAGTCCAATGATAGATATTCAAATTCTAATAGACAATATCTTCCTCTGGATGTCTTTAATTTTACTTTCTTCTCTCTGTTAACTTGATAAGAGAGGTAAGTGTTCGTTATAGAATGGAAGATTCAGTAAGCACGTATATAGTATATGCAAATTGATTTGTCAGGGAGAAGCAGATCTAAATCAGCAGAAATTAAATTAGTACTTTTTAAACTGTCTTTTTCTTCATATATGTAACTTTTTGCACTTTTGATTCTCTAGGTTCTCTCTATAAATATTTTATTGCACTTTAACATGATTTTATTATTATTACTAGTACTAGAATGTTGGAAATTATGTAACTGCAACAATGTTATATTACTTCAGGAATGTACTGACTACTATAATTAGGACTATTATAATTTTAAAATGAATTACACAGAGAATGACACTTCGATGAACTGTAGTATAATATCTAAGGGTTGTAGTGGGGTGTTTTTTTGTTGTTGTTGTTGTTTTGCTGTTATTGTTCATTTTGGGGTTTTTTTGCTTGGAAAGGATAAAAAGGACTGCTCCTTATAACCATCTTGAACTCTCTGTATGGGAGATCATCTTTATCAGACTATGTAATTTGACCAACATAAGTTGATACAGTTGAAATTTTGTACTCTATCCTCTCACTAAATAATATAAGATAAATGAATCTGAAGTCAGACATTGATAAATTCTCCCTGTAGGAAATATTTTCACAACAGATGGTCTCTAAACATCTTGTGTGAAATACATATCCTGGTAGCCATTTTTATAACAATACAAGAAAAAAAAAAGTAAGTAAAAAAAATAGACACATTATAATTATGGACCCTAATTGCCTGTGTAGTTAGAATAGAACATCCTTTGAATGCAAGCAGAACAAAGCAGAGAAATGTTAATCATCTGTACCTAAGTAAATGGTGCATGACATATACTAATTGTATATTTTTTCCAAGATCCCTTCCAAGTACCACATTTTTTATTTGGTAGAGCTGAAATGACTAACTGACTAAAGAAGACTAAAATGTCTTAGATTCAAGTCTTCATTTTTCATTTTTCTTATTCACTTTGTTCATGCAGATCTTTCCCTGAATCACATAAATATAAATGTTTTGTTGCTATTTTGAAGAATTGGAGCAAGGCAAATAGTCTTGAGGAAGAGATCAAATATCCTGTTGTGAGGTTTCTAAGGGGCACAGAGGAAGAAAGGATATAGATTCTTTCATGATCCCTTTGGTTTGAAATAGTTCCGCCACTGGCACCATATTTGTGGGCATCTACAAATACGAATTTATCGACGGGAGAAGGAGTAATAGAATTTTATTATTGTTAGCGTGACAGAGCACGGGAACAGGCAGCACAGAGAGGTTGTGGTGTCTCCTTTGGAGATATTCAAAAGCCACGTGGAAGCGATCCTGTGCCACATGCTCTAACTGTCTCTACTTGTGCAGGGACACTTGTGCAGGGAGGCTTAGACTAAATGATCTCAAGTTGTCCCATCCAATCTCACTCATTCTGTGATTCTGTGATTATCTGCAGAGAGAAACTGTTTATGTGTCCCAATCTCACTCTATTAGAAATAGCTAGGTTTCTTTAGTAGCTCAATGAACTTCATTTGTCTAAATGTTATCTAAACATTCGGGCTCTGCTAGGTGGTGAATACAAAGGAGGAACCTTTTGAGGCTATTTAAGGCAGTGGAAGAGGGCTGTCCTATAAATTCTCTCTTTAGTGACCCCAGAGACAGCTTAAATCACTAAATAGTCTCCAGACAGATTCCTGCACTAAACTAATTTCATTTCCCATCTATACAAGATAACTTTCTTCAAAATCCTGCATATTTGCACTCTTCAAGTTATTTTTTCATGGCAGAACCATTTTTGTATTATTCTTCTGTTGTGCTCAGTACAACACTTAGTAAGAGGTATGGTTCATCTCCTAGACCTAATAGCAGGTGGTATGCTGTTACTCTGTCTAAGCACTTCATTACTCATTATATTTCATCTATTGACTTACTGTATCATATTTGGCTCAGTGAAATGTTATGGTAAGTTGACAAATATGGAGATATTAAGATGTTTGTACAGTTAATGTCTCCTTTGAAATATGATTTCTAAACTATTGTTATAAACTTAGGAAGATAATGCTTTAGCTAGAAAGACTAGCCAAAGATCAGAATGCATATCTGAATTATAGGCCAAAATCCTGTGATAATAGGTGGTAAAAATAATAATAAAAAAAACAAATGAACAAACCTTGCAATGTTTGCACTATATAATAGCTTGGTCTTGATAACAGAGATATAATACAGTAATAAAGCATATATATTACACAGAATCCTCCACACATCAAGTTGTTCTGTCTGAGAAGCAAGACTGTTTTATTTATTTTTATATTGAAACAGAATTAAAGTAGACTATTTTTTTCACTTAAAGACAAGAAGAAAAGTCACCAAGAAGAAACCTTTTCGGGATTTCGTTTGCTTTTCAAAGTTATCTAATGAACTCAGCATGAAATTAGGAGACAATGGCCAATGAAGTCAGTTCTGAGGAAGAGTATGAAGAGCAGGGAGGGATTGAAATGGTGTAATTCTTCCTTGCTTTAGCAAAGAAAAGTACATCACAGATGTACTTTTATGCAGTAGCAACATCATGGAAAAATGTGAAATTGAAGCATAATCTTGGCATAGTTTCTTATTTTTTCCTCATTTTTATAATTCTGTTACTCCATTTAACTAAAGATTAGACTGCTTTTAAGTTTACAGATGCCAAAAACACTTTTGCATTTTATTAGAAGATAGATAACTGTACAGATATGACATGTGAGAAAGATTCAAATCAAGTTCTGAACACAATTCAGTCTTGGCATTTTTTCATGGCTTTGAGAGTGACAGCAAACTGTTCGATTTCATCTTCATCCCTAGAAAAACTTTGTCTTACCTAAGATATTTTGTTGTCTGCTCTTTGCTGGAGTCAGGTCCCTAGGGTAGCTACAAGTTGTCTACTTGCTACGTGTGTCTGTGACTTTAGCTGCTCTATTACATATTCCAATACGTTCCCCAATGAGCCCCAGGAGATCTGTGGAGTTCCCTTGACCTGATGGATCAGGTCCATTTGCATTGAGAGAGAGAGAGGGAAAAGTGAAAGAGCATACCTCCCTCCATTCAGAAAGTTTCAGCAAACATGAATTTAACTGCTAGGAAAAGACAAATGGGCAGACTCAGCCACATCATTTTAAAAAGCCTAACATTTGATAACATACTTCAAATTGTACATAAACAGAAAGAAGCAGTTGAACTTATCATGTGATTTCTTAGAATGTGTTTGTCTTATTCTTACCGTCAACCTTTCTGCAGGTGAGATTAGTCCTCAATGAGTGCATCTAAATACCATGATGAATGTTTTCCAGTTCTTACCCGTTGTACTTCAAGGTCTAGCTTTGCCAAGTTCTGCAGACAGCGGAGAACGTCTCCCTTGGGAGCCAAAACGAAGTACACCTTTGCAAGGTATCAGACTGTTGGGAGGTGTACCCAATATGGGAGGAGGTGCTAAAAGTCTGCCAAAATAACAGTTAACTGCCACAAAGAAAAAAAAAAAAGCGAGTAGTAACAACTATAAGACTATGACGTACTTCAAAATTAGTCATTTTGTATTTTTTTATTTGTATATAGCATTCATTTGTCCAAACTATATTAACATATTACTATATTACTTTGATACACATAGAGAAAAGATTATTGTCTGAATAACATGATCTAGTTGCTGACACATTTGACAAGATTATATTTAAATCTCCCAATAGATGCCAAACACAATGAAACTTGTTTTTAACAGATTTCAAAGCACAAATTTAAAAGCATTTTCTGTATTTTTAACTTTTTTTTTCATTTTCCTTGTGATGGTCTTCTGTCTGTACTGAGATTCAATTTGCAGGCATGTTAGTTTTCTTTTTAAAATTAAATTGATGGGGGACTTTTGTATATATATATGCATCTCAGAGCTGTCATCATTTGAGAAACATAAAAAGCGAACTAAAATCCACTTGAGAATTGATATATATATATATATATATATTTATATATATATATGTATATATTCAGACATGAATTAAATCGAGGATATTCCAGGACATATTGATTTCTATGAAGTTTAAGTCTAGTTTTCCTATCTAGTTACCTAACTTGTGTGTATATTTTATATGCCTGATGAACTAGTCCCCTTAAAGAGATTAAAGTCTTTCATAGTAAGCAGAGTGGCTTTTAAAGGCTGCCAGAGGAAAATCCTTTCAATCTAACATGGTGTGAGGCCTTTCAAAGGCCTTTTCTATTGACTGTAAAGTCAGTAGAAGGTCTTAAGTTGGAACCTGTTAGACGATAGACCCCTTTGATCAAGTCAGAATGTGCCAGGGCTCTGGTCTAGTCTGTGCATTGGGACTGATGAGGTTCTGCATTCTTGATTCACATACATATAATCCTAATAGATGTGAATGACATAACCATGGCCTTGACGGAACAAATGGTTGAATGTTCCCCATGATCTCTGATCCGGGACTATCCCTACAACTTATTAATAATAACTGCACATAGAATGATGTGCCAAATTAAGGCACCTGATGGGCTTCCGTAATACAGACTAAAAACTATGATGTCATGTCTTCCACAGCCAGCTACCTAAACTAACAAGATCAGAAGAAAATACACATATTCCTCTCCATGTGCTGAGTGCTGTAGAAACACACCAGATGCATGTCTCAAGCACAGGACTTCAGCTTGGAGGAAAAAGAGCTAATAAAATACCCAGAGCAAAAATGGTGGAAAAATTGTTCAGGTGCCCATTTCAAATATGAGATATCACACATGCAGGCATACTTAAAATACTTAATGAAAAGAAGCTTAGAAGTATGTATTCTACTCTATGATTTGTTTAGCATTTTTCTTTTAATAGGTGTTCATGTATCTTCACTTAAAAAATTGTCATAAATAAAAGTTGCAGGTGCTGGAAAATAATCTATCCTCTCATGTCTTTCCTGTATTTCTATAATAAGAGTTATTATCACATTACTATTATTACTTCAGGAAAGACTGGTAATTTTGGTGACAGTGAGTAGAACATAACAGCCTTTCTGGCTGTGCAGCACAGAAAGGGGTCCAAATGGAAATGAAGCCAACTGTGAAGCTTTGTCCTATCCTAGCATTCTGGGATGCTGTTTTTCCACATGTCACATTAACTATTGCAACCGTTTTTTTAAAGCCTGTCATTTATTTGCTTCTTACTGGAAAATGCTTTAGAGACAATATTCACTATGCATGACTTCAAGATATTTGGTTTTGCATGCATTTCTTCAAGGCAGTCAAGTCCTTCATGCCAGACAGCATGGACTGCCTCATGTCTACATTGTTTAGGAAGAGCTTCTCTTGGATTACACCTGCTACATTCACACTTTAAAGCACTCGGCTTTGGAGATTGTTGACTGCATATAATATCCCTGAGATAGGAAAGATTTTCTGTGCCTTTTCATTTTTTTTTTCCCAATTGCAGGAGGTCGCCATAATATAAGGGTGACATTACAATTTATTATTATTACTTTTTCTTTTGGTGTATGAAATGAGAGTCTGGCATAAGAATATATAGAAGCTTTTGAAAATGTATGGCCTGCTGAGATGGCTTGGGAGGACAAGGTAGGGGAAGAAACCGCAGTTGGTACAATCTCCTAGTGAACATATTTGCAGTAAATCTTGCCGAAATCATGGCCAGAAATTGTTTTGGAGAGAGCTATTTGGAGCAACCCAAATCAGTCAGGAAGTAAATTAACAAGTAAGTGGAATGAGACAGGATTTTCAGGCATGTCCTTGCTTCCTGGATCTTTTATTCAACACAGTAGTATCATACTCCCTCAGTGTATTAACATAATTTACTACAGAAAGGATGAAAGAGATTTCTGTATTCGAAGAAATGCAGAGATCAAAAGAATTTTTCACCTCATAAAGAAAAGAAAGAAAGAAAAAAAAGTAATACGAATATCACAAGCAGGAATGGTATTAATGCATGAATACAAACAAGTAAAATGATTGTGATTCCTAGCAGTTATCTATATTATATTCTCATTTAAAGCATTCTGACTATGTGCCATTGTAATAGTGGAGTAGAGAGCTGTGAGTAATGTAAGAAGAG